>JAEANM010011040.1:0-15477 GCA_017656035.1 Myanophis thanlyinensis
AAAACATTCTGGTGTTGTTTCTAGCCTAATCTTTATTACCCTGCTTACAGAAACTGCCCACCCAGTCACATGACCCCACCAAGCCATGCCCACAGAACCAGTAGTAAAAATTCCATCACTGCTCCTGACCTTAAACAACTCTGGGTTGCTCCCAACAACAGAGTAAAATAAAAACAAGATACAAAACAATTAACAGAGGAGTTGGTGTTTTCTACTTTGTAATCTTGACATCTAAGTTTTTATTATAGCAATGCTGTTTCAGAAATATATTTTGCTTCAGTTATGATTTTTTTCAGAGACACCTTTGCTTCATAATCCAATGCACCCCTTTGCTTCACAACTTCTGGAAGTTAGAGCAGCAAGCTCAACACATCTTGAGAGTGCAAATTTAGCAAGATCTGGCCCCTTGCTGTACCAAGTGCAGCATAGTCCCATACTGAAATATGTTTGAATATTAGTAGCTTCGGAGGGTTAGCTAGGCTGTTGGTTTGAGCTCTGAGCTTGGTAGTGTAGTTGCAAATATTTTGTCACCAGTCAAGGAGACGTTGTCAGTGTGCTTTGAATTGTGAGCAATTCAAAATTGAACAATTCAAAATGCACTGACGATGTTTTAAATGTATTGCCAGGCTCGGAGCTCAAACCAACACCATAGTCCCATACTGATTAGATATCAATTCATATGAAAGGGTGTAGTTCACAAGTAGATACTGCCAGTATGGCAATGCTTTTGCTTACTACCTTTACACCCATTTCATGTGTTGATTATTCAGAAAAAAGACATGGGAACACTCCCCTCTTTTTTTTTACTTTCACCTCTTCTTCCAGCCCTTTATTTTATCTTTCAATTTCTCTTCTCTATCTAGCTGACAAGGAAGCAGAGGAATATTACTCTCGAAAGAGGCACCTTCCAGACTTAGCTGCAAGGGGGACGCTCCCTCTCAACGTCATCCAGTTATCCCAGAAACAAGTCAGCCAAAGGGAGCGGCCACGCCGGGTAATGCGGGCCATGTCCCAGGACCGGGTGTTGTCCCCAGAGAGAGTCATGCCTGAGGACTTCAGTATGTCTTATGAGCAGATCCTCTCAGATGAACAGCTGTTGTCTACTGAGCGTCTTCATTCCCAAGACCCACTGCTTTCTCCAGAACACTCAGGTTTTGGAGAGCAGTCCATGTCACGAGCCTTGTCCCACTCAGATGTCTTTGTTTCAACACCTGTCTTGGATCGCTACCGGATGACTAAGATGCACTCCCATCCCAGTGCCTCAAATAACTTGTACAACACCTTGAGTATGAACCAAACCTCAGCCAAGCGCCAAGCATTTGCCTCCCGGCGACACAACACAGTGGAGCAGCTGCACTATATCCCAGGACACCATCACCATTACCGTACAGCCAGCAAGACAGAGGTGACTGTTTGATCAGAGACACTATGTTCCTTGTAGATAATTCATGAGGACCAGATGGTTCAGTGCCGTATACTGCAGCGGCCTTATGGCCAAGATAACCTCTAAGACAGACTCTTCCAACAGTCCTGTCGGTATTGTTTTGAACATTCATTTTCATGTTATTGACAAAAAAAGGGAAGAAGAAAACCTGAATAAGGAGAGATTATATACATGAAGTTTTCTGACATGCTCAGTTTCTGTCAAAGAAAGCCATGCTAGTGATGGCTTCTTTCACAGGCTCACTAACACCAATTTTTTCATGTTTACTAAATCAGGCTATTACTTTTATAACCATTAGGACAAACAATCTCGCAAAATTAGCAGAATATGATACTAATCCAGGTTTGTCTCTGGCATAGTGAAAATCTATTATATTACAATACTTGCTAGGTGCTGCATCTTACAAAGAGTGTCCAACAGGTGTTTTTGCTGAGTTCTATTCCAACTGTGTGTAGTCCACAGTTAGAAGATAGTGCATTTCCATTTGAGCTTAATTTGGAGAAAAATTGTGGCAAAAAATATTAACTAGTTTAACAGAATTCAAGGCAAGTGGTTGCTTTGGTTAAAAAACTGCTTAGTTTTATATATCATTGCCAAGTATATAGTACATAAACCCAGGAGTATCATGATTACAGTAGGTACAGTAAATAAACAAATAGCAGAAACTACTCCAGTGCCTAGAGATAAACAGTCCCAGATGCAAGAAGGTGTGAGAAGGGTTTAATAATAAGCACAATTATGCTAAGAGTCTTTGCCACTGTCCCACTTTGTATTTATATTCTAATGTATCTATATATAAATTATTCTCTCTCTATTAAGAGCCTTGGTGGCACAATGGTTAGAGTGTAGTACTGCAGGCTACTTCTGCTGCCTGTAATTTGGCAGTTCAAATCCAACCAGGCTCAAGGTTGACTCAGCCTTCCATCCTTCCAAGGTGGGTAAAATGAGGACCCAGATTGTTGGGGGCAATATGCTGACTCTGTTTAAACCACTTAGAGAGGGCTGTAAAACACTATAAAGTGGTATATAAATATATAGGACTAAGTGCTATTGCTATTAACAAGAGTGTCAAATCACCCATCTTCACTGGGCATTTTTATGTCTAGGATATAGTTGCTTCTGAGATCCAGTAAGATATATGGAATAGATTTAGCTCAACTAGCATTCTATGGACTTCATTTTGTGACTCCATTTTGACTTGGTTTCTTTCCAGACTACAACTTTTATCCAACTGTTCTTGGGACTTCCTTGTTTTACACATTTTCTTTAAAAGAATAATCATTCTAAAGCCTTCTCACAGCGAAATGATATCTTTGAACTGCCAGGTTTTTTTTCTTTATCTTAATCCCATCCATCAAGTGAGATGCTCAAGCATCTCAAGTACCAATTTGGCATATTGTACAGCCATTATACAGTGGTAATTAGACACTGGGTGTCTGTAAAGTCTTTCAAATAAATGTTTATAGATCCAGCATTTGTTGGATTTTGTACAGTCGGAAGAGATATTCTAATGAGCATATTCCTAGAGATCTAACCCCAAATGTTCCTACGTGGCCCTTAGTCTCTGCCCCTAAAAGAGCTAGAAGGTCTGTGTGAATCTCTAAAATGTTGCTTTGTACCATTATGTACTTGTATCCTCATATTACAGGATTATTGCCAGGTTTGCCCACTAGCACCTGCACATCTTGCATCAAATGGGATTCTACAGAGTTTCACGATGCACACAGGTACATTGATTAAAGGTTCCTGAGATACGTGGCTTTCTCTGGACAGAGATCCTTCATCCAAATTTTCTTCAGGTTCTCACAGTGTTTTTCAAAGAAACAAACATGTAAATAGTAATACTCCCCCCCCCCTTTTTTTTTTTTAGTAATATGACTTTGTTTACAGCACCAGCAAGAGGTAGCCAAAAGACTGTTGTTGCTGGCATGTGTGATATTTGTAGACCACAGACTGGAGCCATACAAAACACTGTGCTTTGCTTAACAGAAACTGGGCTAAGAGGGGAGGAAATGGTAGTGCTTACCATAATTGGCTCTCTGCCTTCGAGGGACAGATGTTTGTTTTGGAGGACTTCTCATTAACTGTAATGCATGTAAGGAAAGCCACAGGAAGGTGGCAACAATTCTCTGAATGTTCTGGAATTTGTACTATTTTTTGCCCTCCGTGTAGCTGTCTCCAAACATCTCTGGCTCTGTACGATATGGATAATACAATGTGTGCGATTTACACAAAAAGCATTGTTCCCCAGAAGCATAAGGGTGCTGCATTATCTGGCATGAAAAGCTAGGTATGTAGGGTTTTTTGCTTCAACCTTCCTTTATGTAAACTGTGAGAGTATTGGCTACATGGATTAACCCGATATCTGAGAAAACAGTCTCTGGGCTTTCACTTGTTGAAGCAGCGGGCAAAAGATCCACCCAGTCATTATAATGTTGTGAAGATTTCACATCATCTTTTTCAGCAGGAGTGGTTTTCTGTAGCAATTGTCTTAGACTTTCACAACCTTCAACAAGAACAAGCAGCTCTTGTCCTTTCAGCAACTTAACATGTTCTATATGAATCACCAGCACACCTTTCCTTATAAGCTCTCTGAGGACACTGTAAAAGAGACATTGGGGTATCCCGAGTGTTAGGGTATTGCTGAGGTCAATTCTGCCTGGAAGTTGATTTAAAAATTAGTTTGATGTATTGAGAAATTTTGCTAAGGTCACAGCTGGACTGAACACTCTTTTCTTGAACCGAGTATCATAAAAAACATTGAGTGGTGCATTTCAAGATTGACAGGGAAAAAGTGGAACTGCAAAAAAGAAAATGGACAAAGCCTAGCCAAAACAAAACACCTGCAAAAAAAGAAGAAGCAAATCCATCTGGAGTATTTTCAAACTATTCATTTTTCCTATTCTTTATCAATTACCATATTTTTTAGTGTATAAGACACCCCCCCCCCAAAAAAAATGGGTGAAAATTGTGGTGCATCTTATACACCGAATATAGTCATTTTTGGCCTCCTGAGCTCCCACCCGCATATCCCATTTTCACAAAAAACAGCCTGCTTTTTGGCAAAAACAAGCCCTGCTGAGGCTTCTGGAGCCCTGCAAAATGCCTCTGGGGGCTGGGGAGAGGGAATACAAGACTGATCTTCCATATCGCTTGAAGCATGCATACCTAATACAATAATTTCAGAACAATGTAAGTAGGCTGGTTTTGCTAATCCATTTTTTTTCAACTTCTCAATGGAAAGCAAAGACTTGATGAAAAGGACAGTTGACAAGAAATTAAATGGAATTGCTTGTTGCACAGAGCTTGACAGACCTCCTCTTTACTAAACAAGTTCCACAAAGACTTTGAGGAGTGCTTCAAAAATTCACAGATGCTTTTGAGTGGAGGAGGGAACAAAAAAATAGGACACAGTCCTAAAAAGAGCTGGATGTTTTCTAGAAGTTGCCCCTATTGAGTTATAGGACTGAAAAAGCTTGAAAAGCAGCTTGCCCAAGCTAGGAGCTGCAAGGCAAACATCAAAGGCAGCTGGATTGGATTACATAAGTTCTCTCCCCCTCCCAAATCAATCAGCCAGCCCACCTTGTTTGGTGTGTGTTTGGTTTTAAAAGTGTGGGATTGTTTACCTTTTTTTTTATTTACCCACCTTTTCTAAAAAATTCCCAGATGCTTTACACTATATCAACAATGCCAGAAAATGTACGAATGACATTGATTATTCTTACATTGTAGCAGAATGAGCAGAATTAGGATTGGTTGGTAAATTGCTGGGTGTTTTGCTGCTAAATGCTGCTGACTCCCCCTTTTCCAATTATAGCAACAGCTAAAAAGTTGCTGGAAAAGAACACTTGGGAAAACCCTAGAGATGAATTATGGGTGCAAGATTTGCTACCAGTCACCAGCTATGTGAATGTGCTGTTCCATATTCATACTTCATCTCCTTATCTCAGCCCTAGTTTTGCAGCAGACTTGGTTAGTGTATCCTAAAGTGTACAATTGGAAAACAAAGGGAATCTTGCACATCTCAGGTCTTGCACATTGCAGTTTTGGCTATAGCTAGTGTGGGAAATCTAAGGCTCTCCAGATAGCCTAGGAAAATTAGGACCAAGGCAAGTCATAATCCAATTTCAGTGAGGTTCTGAATCCTTACCCTGCAGTTTCAAAGGCATCTTTCTTAACCCCTGGCATCATTGGGTACAGCTTGCTCTCTTTGGGTATTTAGTAGGGGGAAGTCAGGAAGGGAAACTCACTCATATGAGAAACATGTTTAAACTGATTGGAGTCATGCGAAGCAGAGGCTCTTCTTACCAGGCTTACAATTCCATGTGCCTATAAAAGAGTCTTGAATCTTCTCTGTGTTTGTTGAATAGGAGGAGTACAGGACTTTATATTGAATTTAAGCACACAAAGTTTCAAGAGAGCATCAAGGTGCATTATTTCCCTTCTATTTTGGGATCTTTTTCTTGTCAACTGTTCCAGTATGTGCCAAGAGCAGCCTGTGAAACTACTGATCTAGCCACCAGTATAAACCATTCATCTAAGCCAAGTTTCTCAACTTGGTGACTTTAAGATGTTTGGACTTCAACTCCCAGAATTCCCCAGCCAGCTTTGCTGGCTAGGGAATTCTGGGAGTTGAAGTCCAAACATCTTAAAGTCGCCAAGGTTGAGAAACACTGACCTAAGCAAAGCCTCAGAACAACGAAGTGATTCAGAGATTGGTTTGAAAGGACATTGATAGATAAATGAAGTGGCTCCAGGAATCACAACTGAGATACCTTTAGCTGGCCTTTTTGACAAAAGAGCTTGTCTTGAGGACCCAGCCCATTCACCCATACCAGTTTCTCATTTCATTACAAATGTGAAATCAAAGGGTAAATCGGAGGTCAAAGTGTGTCGAGCAAAGGAAAGAGCCCACTGGGTGTATCTGTTTCCTTCTGAGTGAAGTTATGTACATTACAATCTTTGGTGTACAGAGAAGAGTGGAGTTCCTTATGTTCCTTAGGGTTGTAGATTTTGAGCAACCATCTTCTAGGCTAATGTTGTCTTGGCAAGGATAAGCAAAGTACACTTTTCAATGCAAGTAATCAACAAATGTGTAGTCAGAGATCCGCTTCTCTGTTAGATATTTCCTGGCTAAATTAGCCAGCTGAGAAACCTTAGCAAGAGAATGACGTACATCAAACCACCCCTGAAAGCCACTTGAAAGCCTATCACTTCCCTGTGTTAACATTTCATAATGCTGAAAACTCCAGAAAATGTCAAACGGTTTTGCTTGCCCAGAAAAAAAATTAGCAATAAAAATTTGGAGAGAAATGGTGTTCAAATAATAGCCACCTGTGTGTTGTATGTTTAGTGCTAATTAACCAGCTGATTTAGCATTCTTTCGGAGCTGTGGAGGCAGCAGCAGGTGGAATCCATTTCAAGCATGTATTTCATCTGTTGAAAGCTGGTGGGAAGGAAAGGAGGCAGATCTAATCCTTATTATGTTTATGTAAAAGGGGGGAGGGGGCTAAAAGACCCATTATCTCATTAGTTAGCAAAGCAATGCCATGTGGTGTCCCTTTGTGACCTTTCATAATTTGTGGAAGCTCTGGCCGCGGGTACAGACCTTCTGCCTTCCTGTGGTACTATTCGCACGCTTTGCAGCTGCTGCTTCTTTAAGCCTCCATTCCGCTCGCTGGTGAGGAATTCTCACAGCCAGAGTTTCTCTACTCTGAGGAAGCCAACTCATTATAACCAGCTTTATTTGGAGAGCCTGTTTCCTGAGGGGAAGATTTGACCGTCTGACCCTCTTTGTGCTTTAGCCCAGTTTATGGAATCCATGTTTATTCTCCAGTAGTTCTGATGAGAAAGTACATTTGTATCTGTATCTTTGCACAGACTCTTGGGTCTGCATTAAGCTTCAAGGCAGTAGTATTTGACTGTTTTTCTCTGTATTATCCTTGTTGTTATACTTACCTGTAAAAGCACATTCTGTAGGTACTGTAAACAAACCTATTACCAGTTTAGTAAAAATTTAGAGTATTAAGGATTTTTTCCACTTTTGTCAGTAACAAATATTTATGGATTCAGAAATAAAGCAATTTCAGCAGAAAAAAAAAACGTTTTCTCTGTTGCTACCTACATCTAAAGACACTCCAGAAACTATTTTTTTCCATGCCTGCCTCTGCTGACTATGCATGACTAATTTCACACGCTGCAGGAAACCATAGTTTTGTATACAATGGTTTGTTGAGGAAACCACAGTTGATTTGATGCACACTCTATCCCTAGCATAAACCATAATGCAACTTCTGGTAATTTGAAAGCCATACTTCAAAAGTGCACAGCATCATTTTTTTTCCTTAGTTGTAATTTTCCCCTTTTATTATTCATCAAGCTTATATATATGAAAGGGGTTGGGGAAAGGCACTTTTTTGCCTTTAGGGAACTTTAATAGTCAAAACATCTACCTTAAGCTTCGATTTTCTCTTAGAATATTAACATGAGGGGAACCCCGCCATGTTGGCAAGGCCTAAGGCATCCATTTTGCTTATTAAGTCGCACAGACCCCTAGAAGAATTGGGAGGTTACACCAAAGCTTCTGTCAGGGGCTGCCTTTTACACCACTGTGGTTTGATCTATAACCAAAAATCAAAACAACTCACATTATGGCTTATTGTGTTTTCTGAATTTAACTTGTATTCACTTTGATCTAAAGAAAACAGCCTTATTCTGTTACTTAATAATATGATAAAGCACCTAACAAGAAGAGTAATAATTGAAATAGTTCTGTCCAACTGACACAGAACTCAAACTGTAGAGCAGCTGGGGTAATTCCAGGCCGATTCTTACTTCAAATGGATATTACTTGTCAAGATTCAGAAACCTGCAAAACTTCAAGCCAAGGCAAAACTCCATTTTATTGTATTTGGACAAACTCATAGCCTCAGTGACAGAAATGAGGATGCTAAAAATCTTCTGGGTCTTGCTGGTATAATAGGCTTGATAAGGAAGAATATTGGAATCAAAGAATCATGGGAACAGGCCATCAGACATTACTAACCCACTCGTCAATCCTGAAGCTGACCTGACCAAAGCCATCTTGGAGCTTCAGTGTTCTCACACAGGAGCTGAGGGTTAGGGAGAGGGGAATTGAGATAATTGGGACTTTGTAGCCAAAACAAAATGCTTTCTCTTGGGAATCAAGGACATTCTCACACTTGGTCAGAAGAAGGAGGGGGGGTGTCACCAGGCAACCAGATGGAGCTGTGATTGGACCATGTGACTGATTGTTTTGAGAAAGTGAAAAAACTTTTACTTTTAATAAGGTGAAAACTGTGGGAACCCTCAGAGTTGGTTTTCACCAGATATGTGCCAATATGATATTTCCAATAAAGCTACCCTTTGCGGAATCCACCTGCCTCAGAGTTTTGCTTGCTATAGATCTATTACTTGGAACTTTGATACCATCCTTGAGGGATCTTGGAAGAGATGTTTTTACCTTTTTCTCTATATCTTTAAATCTCAGTTTCTCTGCCATGACATTGCATAAAGACATGTCATTTTTATCACTGCTTCAATTACTGTTTTTTTTAAGTAGTTAATCTCTTCTGCTTCTCCCAAGCCGACTCCCAGCAAAGGAACAGCCATATCACCCTTTGCACAATTACCTTCTCAAAACTCACCATCGACATGGTCAACAATATTACATTGTAGCTTATAATCAAATACAATATTGCAAGCACTTCTATTTTAAAAAAAAAACCTGTAAATTTAAAAGCTGTAGTTTATGTTAGTAGCATCTCATAAACAGTGTCACCAGCTTTAAGGCAATGGAAATTAATCTATGGTTTGGTGAGGAAGGATAAAATTCATATTTGGAGAGGGTCTGTACATTTCTATTGACATCAAAATGAAATGAAAGGGGAGGTCACGCTGCATCCTTGCTTCATTCCCTTTGCATAGGAAATAATGCCAATGGCTCTATTGATAGCACATTTAACTTACATGAAAGTCTCCTCCTGAAGCATTATAATTAGCCACAGAAGCTGGCAATCAATAAAAGAGGCAGCTAATTTCTGCTGTGGGCACTCATGAGGGATCAAATCAAAAGCCACCTTCAGATCAATGAAGACAGCATAAAGGATCCCTTGTGAGCAACTAGAACATTTGGGGGTAAATCTTTTAGAGTGATGACAAGGTCATAAATTGAGCAGCTTGTTCTGCAACTAAATCATATTTTGAATCATCCAATCCATCCTCTTTTTCACATCTGTTTTGATATTACAATCAGTAAGAACCACCTGATTTAATTACCTCCATATGATACTTGGTATGCAGAATTCATATTATCATTGCCTACTCTTTGTGAAGTCTGGGCTAGAGCCAAAGTTATTTGCTTTTTATTTGATAACTTTAATGACATCTGAAACCTCTAGGAATCTAGCAAAGTTGCTCTCAGTCACAATCCTCATTAGAAAGCATTAGACCTGATTTCTGCTGGGGTTGGAGTTATTATTATTGCAGATAATTGCAGGCTTTGATAAGAAATACCTTGATTTCACATACTTTGGGGGGGCCCTCCTTGCTATGTTTGACATGTAAATTTTGAGCTGTGTAGTACTTTGTTTCTGAAGAGAACGAAAAAAAAATGATCTTAAAACATAACAAGCGTATACATATATCTCCAAATATTAACATCCATTATATTCCTATCGACAAAGTAAAACACTTTATAACACCATTTAATTGTGACTGGAAAGAGGAAAAATTTAGATGAGAATATTTGTAGCTCAGGGATGAACTGCAGACTCTTTGTGTTGTCTGAGCATGATTTTTTTTTTATTGTAGACATTTCATTATTAAAATAGGTAACATCGTCACTGCTAGTAGGGAATGGAATGCTCTCATTTTATGTGTGAGTAGCTTGCCCTGTCAGTGATAGTGGAAGTGGTAGTTCCACTTGGTAGTTCCTTGATTGGAGTATTGTTTGCTTCTTGATTGTTGGTAATGTTAATTTTGATATTAATCTCTGATCATCTGAGTATTGATTGCTGATGAAGAGGTGTTTTGGTCTACACAGCCTGATCAAATCAAATATTCCAAGATTGAAATCATGGAATATCATGACTCTTAGAATCATGAATCTTAGTAACCTTACTAACACTACATACCTTAAGTCTGTTGAACAAAGATATCAACAAATCAAAGGAACACCCAAGAACTCACCACTTTCATGACTAACTCATGCAATGCCTAGAATTGATAGCACTTCTATGCATATGACCCAAAGTTTGGATCTGATATGTAAATGATACCTCTGTCATAATAAAAAAGGGATCAACTAGAGAATACACATAAAACCATCAACATCATCTTTAAAGGAATACAATTCACTAGGGAAGAAGAAAACAACATGTTACTCTCCCCGGACAGCCTCATAAGCAGAAGCAGTGATGGCAAAATTAGAAATAGGTTTTCAAGTGTTCCACTATGAAAGTAACAACTAAGTAACAACAAAGTAACTCTCACAAGAGAAGCTGTGTAAGAACTCTATTTAGACAAATGCACTACAGGAACTCTAAACTGCAGGAAAAGTAAATGGATCATCTACACACTGTCCAACAAAACGGATGTCCATACAATTTCACCATAAAATGCCTGACCACTCAATATAGCACAACCAACACAAACTGTGAAAGGGATAATAATGTCATATATATAAAAAACATTTCAGAAACCATCAACAAACTGTTACAACCACATGGCATTACTGTAACACACAAACCAATTAAAGCCCTCCAAAACATTCTAAGTTAACCAAAAGACCCAGAGCCCCAGAAGAAAAAATACAAATTATAGAGTGTAAGGATGGCAACAGCTTCAACCTTGAGACTGTGAGCATCCTAAATCAAGCCAAGTCTAAAAATGCCTGGCTACTCAGACAAATTAGGCACATCAATGGGCACATAGAGATAAACATCTTCATACCATTGCAAAAGGACAATCAGAAAGCCAGGAAGGACACAAAAAGACCAAAACACTTCTTCATCAGCAATCAGCACCCAGATGAGCAGAGATTAACAAGATCAACATTAGACCCACAATCAAGAAGCAAACAATACCCCAATCAAGGAACTATTAACTTGGACAAACAAGCTAACAGTAAACAGCCCAACCAAGGAACCATCAACACCGACAGGGCAAGCCACTACCATATATTGACAGCAAATATATTCCTTACTAGCACTGATCGTGTTACCTAGTTTGATAATAAAAACCAACTAGGAAACAACCAAGCTCAGAGAGCACCAAGAATCCCACAGAAGAAGAAATGTCAGAATATTCATCTCAGTGAAAGTTAAGTTGAGAGTAAGTAAGTATCTGTAAAGTATATTAACACCGTTAAGCTGCCAGAGTATTTCTTTATCTCTCGGTTCTGTTTACCTGTCATCTTTCTCCTAGTGCTATAGAACCACTGCCTGTCCTACTTGCTGCCATAGATAAAAGAAGAATGTCAGTAGGAAGACAGATAAGAAATACTGTTTCCAGTCTCTTGCAATATGCAAGTGTGTAAAATTTACAGGGGAAGACATGGACTGCTCTGATCCATACAGTGCACAGAACTACAGGAAACTAATAGGTGTGCCAGTGGAAAAGGGCAGAATTGGGCATTGGATATAGGGCTGGACAGTCTTATCTTGCTAACTAATGAGGTACATTTTGTGGGCCAACTTCAGGAATAAGGAGGAACATGAGTGCTTGGCTGACAGGGGCAAGGAAGGATCATGTGTCTGCATGCCAAGGTTTGGTGGGATGGGCAATACCAAGCACACAACAGAGTGCTTGGGTTGAAGGTTAGCTGGGAGAGAGACCCAGCCAGGAGGATGCATAGGAGCCAAAGAAACAGGAATTGCATTCCTAGAGAGGAGTGTATGGGACATGTGTTTCCATGCCTATTCCTTGAAAGCCAAGAGGGAGATGTAAATAAGATTGAGCAATCTGAGATAATAAAGCATAATATAATTTTGGGATGCTGAGGAATAAACCAGAGCCAGAATCAGGAATAAGGCAAGACCAGGAGCAGAATAGGAACCAGAGACGAAGCATGAGGCCATGTGCCTCACTTGTTTCCAGTCTTTTAGGTCTGGATGGAACTTATCACTTATTTGTGAAGCACCCTTGTTCTGAATAGGATGGGATTACTTACTGAAGAGGTGGAATGGCAGCCCTGTTGCAGATTTTTTTTTCTGGTGAAGAGCCTTATTTCCAGCTCAGTAAGCACAACTGAGGTCAGTTGCTCCTAAGGGTCTAAGTGGAGTACACAGTCATAACATACAGGAAGATGCCTGGCATCCAAGACATCATGAAACTTAGCCAGTATGAACATGGGTACATTGTCCCTTTCAGTTACGAATGGACCACATTCTCTATTGAATGGTTAGTTCACAGCATCATTTAATAGAGAAGAAAAATTCCCCCTTAGGCCAAGAGATCAGAAAGTTAAGAAGTATAATGGAATCAGGGAATGGCCATGAGCAACAGGAGGAAGAATCTATATCACAACAATGGTTATATAAAAGAAACCTGAGTCCAAGGCAGAATTGTAACTTGAGAAAATACCTCATTCTCAGAGAGTTAAAGAGAGGGAGTTGAACCCAGAGATGAAATTCAGCAGGTTCTAGCAGGTTCACCAGAATTGTTAGTAAATTTTCTAAGCAGTTCAGAGAACTGGTTGTTAGAAGAAATCTCCTTTTGGTTTTTTCCACTTTACAGGGTTAATCCTGTAAGGAAGGCAGGAAAAAACCATTCTGGTGTTGTTTCTAGCTTAATCTTTATTGCCCTGCTCACAGAAACTGCCCACCCAGTCACATGACCGCCCCCCCAACCATGCCCACCAAACCAAGTCCACAGAACTGGTAGTAAAAAAAATTGAATTCCACCACTGGTTCAACCTTTCCAGACTAAGTCCTAAGCAATTCATTTGAACTGGGAGGCATGCTGCACTACGGGGTGCACCTTTCCTACAACATAGTCAGCATGTTCTATTGTTTGAATCATCAGCCTTGGTGAATTTGCTGGAACCCTAACGGAAGCCTTGTGTACTATCTTCCCATCACTATCAAAAATCATTCCAAAATAACTGTAGCAGTGGTGATATTCAGCCTGGTCACACTGGTTCTACTGAACCAGTAGTGACGCTAAAGTCCCCCCCCCCACATACACCCTTCCCTGCCCTTCCCTGTACTATATTCCCTTCTTTTTTTCTTTTTTCTTTTTTTGCTCACTTGAGTCGCATGGAATAGCTGTTTTGTGTGCCTCTGCAGCCTTTCTAATCACCTGGGCTGCCTCTGGTAAGGAAAAACTTGCATTTTAGCAGTGTGTATGCACCAAACCAGTAGTAAAACCAGTTGCATCCCATCACTGAACTGTAGGTTATCTTTTCTCATTTCCTGCTCACTTCCATTGCCAAATGGTAAACAAATTTCCTCAAAGTCATGCTATATAATGATATACCCATTACTCAAATGTTAAGAAAAATATCAATAACCCGGCTTTTTAAAAGCTTCTTCTATACCTGACTACAATCATAATTTGTCTCTTATCCATTATTCAGTGCTACCTCTGCAGACTGGACTGTGTCACAGGCCATCTGAAGATAAAACAGTTTCTCCTGGCTCTACAGCTGCTGATATTTATTCTTTGCACAGCATTTCAAATTAAGTGTCTGCCATGTAGCAATCTATGTCATTAATTTGCTCCTCCATTGTATCCTTTCAGATCCAACCTCCAGAATTGCTAAATAATTGCCTGAATCCTCAAACTTTGATGAAAGTGTTGAACTACTTGCGTCCAGGAAATACCTTGAAACAAGTACCTGGAAGCTCAAATGTTTTGTTTTGTTTTGTTTTGTTTTGTGGGAGTCAAAAAATTTAGAGGCTTTTCTCACAAATGAGAAAAGCCTATTTTTCTTCCACAATCATAAATCAACATTAACATCACAAATTTGGCCATTTTGATTTATTAGCTGTAAGAGACATGCAACAATGTTACCATCTAGATTCACTCCTTTTTAATGTCATTTCCAGGTTTCCATAATTGTGTCCTTAGACTTAGAGCTTACATATTTCAGACTGTATATTATTATATATAGTACATAATAATATTGTACCGTATATTAGATAACACTGAAATATTTCACATCTCTGTAATAGGTTTTATATCTATCCAGAAAAGTAAAAAAGAACTAGCAATCAAGGATAATCCCATTCAAAAGCTCTAAAATATGCTAAATAGATTTATTGGCTTTTGCCATATAAAGTGTGGTAAATATATCAGATAACATTTATACCAGCTCAGAGTACAAATACAAAAACTGAATGCAATTTGAGGAAGAGCCAATACTATACATATCCCATCACTATTTGCTATGCCTAAATCATCACAAAAAGAAGGCCAAATAGAAGCGGTGGCTGATTTACGAATTGGGATTTTGCAGGAAGATATTAACTCTGCCTATTTTGGACTGATAAGCTATTTAATCAAAGAAATCTCTTGAAGATCAGGTGGCTAAAACACTGATAACTAAGGCAGCAGTTATGATTTTTGAGCAACTAACTTGAATAAATTAAAAGATAGGCATGTCATTGTCTATTTTTGTCATGAAAAACTAGAAGTTATCCGTGACAAATGATAAGGACTGCTTTTTTAAAAAAGAATTGCCAGCTGCAGATGAACTATGAAATGGCCCATCATTCATGTTAAACATATTACAATTAAAAGAGGAGGAGTGAACTTCTCAAAAAGCAATTTTATTCTTTTTAAATCAATACTGTCAAATTTATTGAGTGATCTTGTGAAAAAATGGTGCAGTTTCCAAGTCTAAATGCTGACAAAAGAACTCCATTAACTTTTTTTTTTAAGAATTTTTTATTTTAAAACACATACAAGAAAAAACATATATAACATAAAAAAATACATCTAAAATATATAGTATCTATATATATCATCCAATTCAATGATTACAGTGTATCAGTTGGTTACCAAAAAAA
>JAEANM010011042.1:0-15477 GCA_017656035.1 Myanophis thanlyinensis
ATAAATAAATAAATAAAAACCAAAAATATCAAAATTCACACAGCAAATACTCCATACATCAGGGAGATCTGTCAGTCAGTTGAGTTCAAGGTGGAAGGAAAGCACTCTAAAGTTTGATTTAGGCATTTGCACAATTGTATGTAGACATCAGTATGTACCTACACTGCGAAGAGGTTGATGAGTGGGTGTAGGTTGCAGATGGTTGCAGACTGGCCAACGTACACACCTCCCAAACCTGAATTGCATGTTATACAGAGGTGTCCTGTGTGCTGATTGGTTGATCTGACTTCCTGTTTGGTGCTTTGCTGCTTGAGCGCCTTCTAGGCAGAACAAACGTTTGCAGATATATAAATCCAATAGCTACACAACTATCTCTGATCGACAGACACATATGATCCCCACCATGCAGTGACAGAGAAATCTAATTCAGGCTTTACAAAGAGTGTAAACTGCTTTTAGTAAATTGCTTTTGCAAACTTCTTTCCAGTAGTAAACTTTGTACAGTGCAAACTATGATAAGGACCCCACTCTCTGTCAGCTGTGGATCATTAAACCAAATTTGATTGCAAAGCCAACAAAGCTAGTATGGTTATTCTTGATCAAGTCTTCATTCCCACCCTATAGTGGCTGCATTATTGAATCTAAATTTGAGCCCAGAATAGAAGATTGTAATTAGAGGGACTGAGTGTGGATCAAGACACCTTATGCTTCATTGGTACAGAAGAGACCTGTTGACTTTCCGACCAATCTGCTTTCCTTAAATGAGTTTATTTTTAGGTTTTTAGGCTTTTTCCTTTTAGCTTAATTTTTTTAAATGGACAGAAAAGTGCAAAAGAAACTTCAAGTAATATGACAAGTAATATATTAATGAACAACATACATTCGCTATAGCTTTATCTTAATGCATACTAGATTCAACTGTCACTTGGAAAAATAAAAGGAGAAAGTATTTCAGTGGCATTTCTGAGAGGAACTCCTACAAGCTGAAAATAAGGCCTTAAATATCCTTAGCATTGGTTTTCAAGGCAGATCCAACTGCCTCGAGGTTGATGTGCCATAACTATTTATGGTTCAAAAGAAAAGAACAGGTTTGGTGAGAATTTAAAACAGCGAACACTGAGAAACGTTCTAAGAAGGGATAGGCATGTTCTAAAGGTGTTTTATACAAACTTCTGGCTCAGAGCCCACAACTCAGTTGGAACAGCTGTGTTGAGTGCTGTGCAACTACAACACTTTGAACTCAGAGAAAACTATGATTATATCTAAAAAGTGGGAAGGTACATGAATGGGTATCAAGGGCCTCCCATCTGTAATACATTCGTACAATTCTCTTAGTCTCCAACTAAATGTCAGCTTTTTTTGTTTTGTTTTTTTAGTTCATATATTTCATGGCAAACATCTCCAGCTTAATGATTGATTATTTGATTTGATTTAATCTGATTTGATTTGAAGCCACCCAACTCCAGAAGATCTTTTGGAAGCTTACATTTCAAGTTCCTGCAGTTAGAATCTCCTGGTGGCATAAACAGCAGTAATCAGAATTGAAGGACAGCTTGCTAATTTACATTTGATCCAAAAGTAACTTGGAAATGGGACAGCATACCAGAGATGGAATTCTACTGAACCATTCTCACTCTTTTGTTCCATTGGAAGAGTCACGTTGCAGATTCTATTAGTCAAGGATCTTTACCAGTAGGGTCCAGGAGAAGAGCCATTTCTGTCATGCCTCCCAGTTTTTGGACCATCATGCCATTGGAGGTGAGATCTGCCCCCACCCTCTTCGCCATCCAATAGGGCCTCAAAACCTAGCTATGGCAGCTGGCTTGGAGTGCTGATAAGGGCGTTCTACAATGGAGTTGGTCAGTGGATTTAGAGAAATATCCCATTCCCATCCCATCCTGTTCCAGTTCCTAATTTACCCAATTTCCTGTCTGTTTGTTTATTTATTTGTACAAAATAGCAGGTATAGGTATGAACATAAACATAAACAAAGGAAGTAAGTACAGATCAATGGGGACAGTAAGACAGGGATGGTAGGCACACTGGTGCACTTATGCACACCCCCTTGATGGACCTCTTGGGAATGGGGTGTGGTCCACGGTGGACAGTTTGAGGTTGAATCTGGGGGAGGGGGTTGAGGCTGTAACAATGAAGTCGGGTAGAACATTCCAGGTGTTGACCACTCTGTTGCTGAGATCATATTTTCTGCAATTGAGTTTGGAGCGGTTTACCTTGAGTTTGTATCGATTGTTTGCCTGTGTATTATTGTGGTTGAAGCTGAAGTAGTTATTGACAGGTAAGATTTTGTAGCAGACAATATTGTGTACTGTGCTTAGGTCAGATCGCAGGCGGCGCAGTTCCAGATTGTCCAAGCTCAGAATTTCAAGTCTGGTGGCATAAAGGATTCTACTGTGAGTAAAGGAGTGGAGTACTCTTCTCAGGAAATACCTCTGGACCCTCTCAATCGTGTTAAAGTCCGATATATAGTGTGGATTCCAGGCGGATGAGCTGTATTCAAGAATTGGTGTAGCAAAACTTTTATATATATTTTTTAAATGTTTTAAAGTATATTTATATTTGCTTTTATACTGATGTAAGCCGCCCAGAGTTGTTCAATTGTGAGATGGGTGGCCACCTATAAATGTAATAAATAAATAAAACAGAGAACCTGTGATCCTTCTTTATCACTGAGAAGGTTTGGTCTGTCAAGGCTAAATCTTTGGGGATTAACTGGCAGGGCCAATCAGTCTACTTTGGTGACATATTATACCCTCCTTAAGCAGAGCATGGGATCAGAGCCAATGAGATGCACTTCAGTATATCTAGAAAGTAATAAGATAGGGAAGGCCAATATAAACAGACCCATTCTGTAAGTTTTTCCCAAATGTGCATACCGTTTGACTTAATAGGCTTCAAAACTGCTGGAAGCCTTAGATTTTCCTCTGGCTGTGACAGTGAAAATTGAAAATATGAACACCTGCAGAAGCAGGGAACAGATGGAAGTTACAGTGTAAGGACTAAAATTCCCAATTTAAAATTAAAAAGAAATCATTCGTAAGTCTGATGTCATCCTGCCTATTTGGTGACCTTCCACCTTCCTCCAGAAATATTAGGAGTGGTATGATTGGCCACTCAGACCACTGCTGATTGACATGAATGCCAATTGATTGTTTAATTCTAGCACTTTGTTTCTTATATTGTTGCTATTTTTAGAATAACAATTAGCTAGTCTGAAGACATAAATTGTACTTCACTAAATGAATTTTAATGCTTACCCAAGTGAAGAATTTTCTCAAATTTCCATTTCAAGAATGTTGAGAGCATTTATTCTTGAAATGTTCATTGTCTGTACATTTGATATTCAGCTCCAGCACTGACCTCTAATGAATACCATTTTTGTCACTCTTTTACACGTGACAGTTGACATTTCACAACAATTGGCAGCACTAATCAAAATGTAACAATTACTATCTGGAACTTAAATATTCCATTTATTTGGTCAACACTTTTATCACTTAAGAAACAGGAAATATCCTTATCTTTCATGAAAAAAAATGAAACACGCTTACAAAGTCAACAAATGTTGCTATTAGCATCTTAGTTTCAGAATCAGGAATCAGATGCTAAAGGTTACATTTCAAAATCAAAATTTAGAATGCTATTATTTAAGAATTAATCAAGTGGTGAATGATTTGAAAAGTTATTTGAAATCTGAAATTGGCTTCTCTAATCCTGAATTCTTGGAACTTCCAAAATTCCCATAAATCCACATTGCCCACATAGGCCAAGAATTCTGGGAGTTTCTGGATAAGATCACCTAATTAGAATCCAGAAAAAGTTGGTACCTGTATTAAAATCATAGGACCTAAACCAGTGGTGGCAAACCTTTTACTTACCAAATGCCGAAAAGTACGCACTTTGCGCATGCCATCCACATTTGCATGCAGCTCCTCCCCATGTGCTCCATGTATAACTGCACCATCTGCGCATGCATGCAGCTTTTGCACATGCAATGCACAAGTGCTACACACAGGCATTCATGCACACATGAACAATAATGTGTGCATGCACAGGAGAGCTCCAAAGACCAGCTGGATTTCCTGCTGCAATCATGCACATGCACAGCGGAGGCCCAAAGACCAGCTGGGTCTCTGCAATCGCGCATGCATGCATGTGCAATCACATGTGCATGCTCAGCTAGAGGTAAGTTGGTCGACAGCTTGTGTGCCTAGCAAGATGGCTCTGCATGCCACCTGTGGCACCCGTGCCATAAACAAACCTAAACTAAAAGCATGGTGTTTGCATACATGCATACTTTGGCAGGAAAAACCAAAAGTAGAAGTACAGATTGGGCGAAACCTGGCTCAAAAGCAGTAACTGTGAGAGGGACCTTGCAGTCCTAGTAGACGATGACTTAAACATGAGTCAGCAGTGTACGACACAAGCCAAGTATTAGTACCGCTTTATAGAACCTCAGTAAGACCAAACCTGGAATATTGCATTCAATTTTGATCATCACACTACAAAAAAGTTATTGGGATTTTGGAAACAGTGCAGAGAATAGCAACTGAGAAGGCCAGGAGTCTAAAACATGAAGAATGGGTGCAGGATTTGGGTTTAGCTAGTCTAGAGAAAAGAAGGACCAGGGCGTCACAGAATAGTATTCCAATATTTGAGGAGCTGCCACAAAGAAGAGGGGGTCAATTTATTTTCCAAAGCACCAGAGGACAGGACAAGAAACAATGGATGGAAACTAATCAAGGAGAGAAGCAAGCTGGAATTAAGGAGAAACTTCCTACAACACTGAGAACAATTAACCAGTAGAACAGCTTGCCTTCAGAAGTGGTAAATGCTTCATCACTGGAGGTTTTTAAGAAGAGACTGGGCAGCCACTTGTCTGTTTGAGCAGCGGGTTAGACTAGCAGACTTCCAAGATCCCTTCCAGCTCTGTTCTGTTCTGTTCTGTTCTGTTCCGTTCTGTTCCGTTCCGTTCTGTTCTGTTCCGTTCTGTTCCCATTCCTATTCTATTCTATTCTATTCTATTATATTCTATTCATAACTAAATGCCTTTTCATTGCCTTAAGTAGATTTAAATGCAATTAAAAACTGTTGAATTGTAGTTGAAAACCTCTTCAAGTATCTTAGCTTGTTCCCAATAAAAACAACCCATCCTGATCAAACTTTCAAAGATTTGAGACAAAATCAGAAGCTCGCTGAGTACAATCCATGTGGTCATTGCGGTTTCAGGAAGATTTTGCAATATTGTCAGGTGCTAAGAGAAAAAAAAAATCACAGCAAGTTGACATGCCAAGATTTACAAAGAAGGTTAACCGCAGGTGCTTTTCTTTTTTTTTCTTTTTTTTTTGTTCTCCTTATAGTTCAACAACATCACACAGCTGGCTCGTTTCACAAATGTGTCAACATTTGGAATAAGGACAGCTTACATAGGTTGGATGCAATGCCAGCAGATCAGACTTTTGCAAATCACAATCACAAAGTCCTATGAGAATAAATCTTGCAGGACTCTCCAAGACTTCACACTCACTGAAGTTTTGAAACAACTGACTTGCATTTCTCAGAAGAAACCAATTAAGCAATATCAACTACACAAAATTTTAACCAACATATTTTCGCAAGGTGACGTGACTATTCAACTCTCATGTAATAGTTATTACTATGATGTAGTTACCATTTGTCTATCACAGTCTATGAGGATGATTTTTAGATTTCACCATTGTGATTTTTATCAATAATCAGCAATAATTTATAATCAAAAGATGAAAAGGGTAAAAAGCTAAAGGATAAAAAGTGAACAAGAAAACAAGTTAATGAATTATTTTAAGACTAAGTGGATTATTAATCCTTGTATTCCAAGCCACAAAAATGATCAAAAGCAAGTTAGATCAAACCTAATCAAATAGCTTTATTACCAACCTTTACAATAAAAGAGTACAATAAAAGGAGAAATAATTTAATAAACAATTATCTATGGAGAGTCTCAGTCATCCGGGTCATTGGGGTTGTTCCAAAGGTGTTTTTTCAAAAGGCAACTAGACTTTCTTTGTTTTTCTTTGAAGACATTTTGCTTCTCATCCAAGAAGCTTCTTCAGTTCTGTTGTTCTTCAGAAACTGAAGAAGTTTCTTGGATGAGAAGTGAAACATCTTCAAGGAAAAACAAAGAAAGTCCAGTTGACTTTTGAAAAAGCATCTTTGGGACAATATAGCAATTAGTTACTAGGGAAGAGGAAAATAATAATAGGATAATTAAATTAAATATCTAATTTAATCTACTAATTTAACCTTAAGCATATCTAATTAAAAGTTTTGCACAGATGTGTAACTTGGTGAAAATATTTGGCCACCTGATATATTACAAGTACTTTGTGCAATAATCGATGCATGTTATAGACATCATTGAAATTTGAACAAATGACATCCCTAATCAGAACTTCGAACTTATTACAGTTGTCATTGCATAAACCAAATACATTCATTTCAGCCCAAGATTCTGAGGTTTGATACATATTTCTTAACTATCATGAAACCTTTATGGTCAACCTTTGAATGAAATAAGCAGAAGAGCTAAAATATACTGATAGCAATTTCTGCAAGCAGGGCAAATGTAACCAAAATTGCTGTAAAAAAATGGTATCCTGTACCATATGATATGAATCAGGAATTTGGTAATACAGTGGTTAGAGTGCAGTACTGCAGGCTACTTTTGCTGACTGCCAACAGTTCGGCAGTTCGAATCTCACCAGGCTCAAGGAAGGTTGACTCAGCCTTCCATCCTTCCAAGGTCAGTAAAATGAGGACCCAGGTTGTTGGAGCCAATATGCTGACTCTGTAAACTGCTTAGAAAAGGCTGTAAAGCACTATGAAGCAGTATATAATCTCAGTGTTATTGCTATTGCTTTAGCAGTGGTCCTCAAACTATGGCCCACAGGCCAGATACGACCCACCAAAGCCATTAATCCATGCCACATGGGACTATGAGGCTGCCCTGCCCACATCACCCCACCTATCCGCCAGCCCCCACCTGCCTTTTGGAGGCCAGGGAGGCCAAAAACAGGATGCATGGAGACCAAAAATGAGCCCATTTTTGGCTGGCAGAGTGCTACTGGAGGCAGGAGAGTACTAGATTGGTGGAGAGCCACCTGCTCACTCACTTGTTGGTTGGCCTTTTGGGGAGACCGTGGGATTTCCCTGGCGGCCATCTGGTCTTTGGTGTGCCACTCATCAGCCCCCAGACATCAAATTCCCACCACCCAGCACCAGTTCTGGGGTTCCTGCCCCCCCCACCCAAGAGAGAGAGACAGAGAGAGAATGGCACACACACACACACACAGAAGTCCCTCATACAGACCCCAAGGCAGCCACATCCCTTACTAACCTGCTTTCCACCCGCAGGAGCATAACAAATTAAAGTTTAATTTCTGTGTATTGTTTAATGGACTACTAAATTAGCCATGCCCATCCAGTCCTATAGCCACCTAGCCACCCAATCTACCCTTCCCACAACAATCTGAGGGACCATGAATTGGCCCTCTGTTTAAAAAGTTTGAGGACCCTGGTATATAGTAATATAAGTAAGTACTATAGTAGTTACTGTTTTGGTATACCTGCATTTTAAAATACAGTGGATTGGATTGGATTGGATTGGATTGGATTGGATTGGATTTGATTGGATTGGATTGGTTTAGTGTAGTGGTTAAAATGTGGTTTAGAAACTAGGGGATTGTGAATTTCAGTCCTCCATTAAGAATGAAATCCAGATGGGTGATTTTGGGGCAATAACTCTTTCTCAGGATAAAAATATAACAGGATATTTTATCTCAGGATAAAAATATAACAACAATAGTGCCAACCACACTTCTTACCCCTACCCCTCTCTGATGAACCTATACATTTACCGATGAAACCTCATAAAGGTAGTCCTTAGTTAACAATAGCAATTGGGGCAGAAATTACAACACAGTTGTAAAGTACATCATGAGATTTAAGCGACAGAAGTTCTTGCAACATTTCGTTACTATCATTAAGCAAATCCTGTGCCGTCATTAAGCATGATGTCATGCACTTATCATTGGCAATCTTCTAATGGTTTCTCCATTGACATCGTTTGTTGACAGCTGGCAGTGAAAATGGTGTTCATATGACCACAGAATGCTGCAACATCATAATTGCAAGTGGAGTATCAAGCATCCATGTGGCAATCACGTGACCATGGAGACATTACAATGTCTACAATGACGAGGACCCATCATAAGTACCACTCATTTAGTGAGTCCAAGTTGTTGTTAAATGAGGACTACCTGTACTGTGGCATTGTAATAGACAGCAGTGTATACAGGAGTGTATGTCAATCATGTCAATTCTTAAGGCAGCTTTCTCCAAACTGAAGATGCTTCCGAAGGGGGCTAACATAAGGCAGAATCTGTTTTTGTCCCAGTGCTACTTTGATCTGTCCAAATCCTACAATTCTTCTTTTTAAAAAAAAAACACCAAAATCCCAAAGTATTTAGCATCCTTCTAAAGGCGAACTTAAAAAGAAATCAACGCCTGATTTCTCGGGATTCTCCATTTCTTTCATATTACTGGACTGTTGATTGAGTTATTTAGTTTAGGTGCGGGGAGGGAACATATTAGGAGCTGTCAAAAGAGCCTTCATTGCTAGTCTTGCTTCTTTTTTTTCCTTTTCTCAATTTGTTTCTGACATAAACTGAAAGCTGAGATCATCTATATGACAATTAAAGGATACAGACTGATTCCCAAATGCTCTTTAAAGATGAATTACTTATAGATTCCAAAAGATTCTTGTCCCTCTCTTTTGCTGTAATCTCTCAATAATTACCGCCGCCTACGTTGTTCGTAGCTTGACTCAAACAGTTGGGAGCAGTATGCATTTCAACTTGGTTGATACAAGAAATTACAAGTGGACTAAGAACTAGTGACAGAAGCTGACTTATCAAAGGTTTCTTAGGTACATAAACAGAAAATAAGTCACCGTTCTCCTGCCCCTCCCAAAATACTAAATTCCTCGTTTTACAAAAGGCTATATAATCCTTTCATTTTCAAACAAATGCCACAGCACCCTTGTTATTCTAGCATAAGCTCACATAAACCGTACAATGAGCAGCATGTTTAATGTGTTTTTTAATAGCCCTGTTTGAAGGACCTCTTACTGACATCACATGGCTGGGGGGATCCAAAGGGGATTACTTGTGTCAACCGAATCCAATGGTTGGTAATTGTAGCACAAAGGCTTTCTGGAAGAGGCTGAGCTTGACACAGCACCAGAGCTACAAAGCCTGCATTTTCCCATCTTGATAATAGCTGGGAGGCAGGGAGAGAGAGAGAAGCAGCAAATCCATGTCACTAAATTAATTGGCACTAAAAGCATGTAATACTTATCTAATCTATTAATTTCGGGTTGAATATTAACTAGGGTGTCTGCAGTGACAAGTATTTGACCTGGGCAGATAAAAAGGATGGAGAACAGCATTAGCAGAAAGCATCTGTGGTCATAAAAATAGTAAAAGGGAAAATGTTGGGATTGTTCCTTCAATGGTGCCTTGAAGACGAAGATCTGTATTTAGTGCTGAGATTCTGGGGTTAGAGGTTTTGGACCTGATCCTGCCTATGTCTTAGCAAGCAGCAGAGTTTTAGTGCCAAGCCAGATGATCCGTTTTGAAGTACAGTGAAGAGGTTTCAACAAGCTTATAAATATTCAGCCTTAATCTTCTCCATTCCTAGAATGAATTATGAGACTTGCAATCCACGGGACACCTGCTTAGGCAAAGAAATATCTCAAAGAGAATTTGAGATATATCCAGTGTTTCCAAAAAGAGCAATTTCCAGAGGTACGGACTTCAAATCCAGATTTTCCCCTGTCAGAGAAGCAAGACTGAGAATTTGGGGATGCAAAATACACATGCAAGTAGTCCTTCACTTACAACCATTCGTTTAGCAGTTGTTCAAATGCCCCTGGGAAAAAAGTGAATTATTACTGTTTTTCACACATACGACCGTTGTAATGTCTCTATGAGTCACATGATCAAAACTTGTCAACTGACATGTCTTTATGACATTTGAAGTGTTCCAGAATCACATGGTCATCATTTATGATCTTCCCATAAGCAAAGTCAATGGGGGAATCCAAATTTACTAACCATCGTGTGATTCACCTAATAACTGCAGCTATTCACTTAGCAAAAGTTTCCCCTTGCACATACGTGCTAATTGTTCCTGACTCTAGTGAGCAGTGCTCATTTCCATTTCTTACCAGAAGAGCCAGCGCTGTCTGATGACGATTCTGTGGTCATGTCATGTGGCCGGCATGAGTAAACACCAAAGCACACAGAGCGCTATTACCTTCCCACCAAGGTGGTCCCTATTTTTCTACTTGCATTTTTCTATGTTTTTGAACTGCTAGATTGGCAGAAGCTTGGTCAAGTAACAGGAGCTCACTCCATTATGCAGTGCTAAGGATTCGAACCGCCAAACTGCCAGCCTTTCTGAGAGAGAAGTTCAGCCTCTTAGCCACTGAGCCACCATGTCCCTTTGCTATTCACTTAAACTGTGGCAAAAAAAAAAAGTTATAAAATGGGCAGAAACTCAGTTAACTACTCTCTTGCTCAGCAATGAAAATTTTGGGCTCAGTTGCAGTCACAAGTGCCCAGATCAGGAAATACCGCACTAACCAAAGAGCACAAGTTAATCATATTTCAGCAGTTACATAAACTCATGAGCACCTTTATATAGGCCTGCAGGCAATGTTCTATCAAGCGTTTTGAAATATTCTTTGACCTCATCATTCTTGTGGTCTGGTCTCCTTTCCCCCATTTTTTTTTTCCTTTTCATAACTGAATTTTATGAAACATTTTTAGATACAATCTGTTTAAGCATCTTATCTGTTTATAAATCAGATAAGATTCATATGTCTGGTAGATTGTGGTGGTGCTAAAAGCTTTCAATGTCATGACATCAAAGCAACCAAAAGATGAAAGGGCATATTTGTTCATCATCAATGAGATTTGCATATTGTGATATTCCAAGAATCTTTCATTTGAACAGGTGGAAAAACAGGGAGCCAAGCAAACAGGTAAAAACAAAGCTTTCCTTGCAGTTGGTAATTATTATTTTTTTTATATCGCTTTAATATTGCCCAAAGATTTGTTTTGCTCCTTAAAAAGCTGTACATTGTTTACTAATTCTTGACTTTATGTGATGAGCCTATCGCTATCCGAACACAGCAGGAACCAAACAACAGGTTTTATTCCATGTAACAAATTTCAAGCTTTTCATCTCTTTCTCCCTTTTCAAAAAGCTTCTTCTTGACATGACTCTGAAGGGTTGTGTGCAAGAGGCATCATTTTGCACCTGATATGTTAAATGACTATTTTCACCTTTTATCAAGATCTGAGACAAAGAGTTTGTAATGTAAACATAAACTTTGGGTCTTTTTAACCAGTTGAAATTGACCTTGATTGTAACAGTCAAAAGTTGTGGAATGTGGGTTCTTGAGATGTTTGCTTTTCTCCTGACAGGTAGGATTTGACACTCTTGATTTTTCACCCTGGGAAGTGGGCAAATTGCTTTAATTAATGTTATGTCTGAGTGAGTTATTTGTAATTGTGTCAACCCCATTTGATTTTGTTATCACTGAGATAGGGAAAATTCATCTAGGCATATTGTGGTGGCTTTGGCAACAGAAGTTGCCAAAGTTCATACCATTTGCAGGAATAGTAAAAAAAAATATGCTGTGAATTAATGAATTAATTAATTGCAGGTTTTGGGGAAGCAATGCTGCGTTTGCACTGTTACTAGATTTCCCTAAAATCCTATTGGGCAGAAGAAGAAAAGGCCATTGTAGCTTTTTACTCTTAAAAACTGATATATGGAAGCTTTCGTTTGTTTTATTTTTTTAATGTGCATCTTTTCCTTTTAAAAAATGAAAGAAAAAAATTGCTATGACAGTTTGAATCAGCTTGTTGTTCTCTGGACTAACTATTTTCAACTCTGTTCTTTTCTTATAGAGGGGTCAGACAGTGCCAACTTGCTTTAATCCATGTATTTATTATATGCAACAATCCATAACATACCTGATTGTGATATATCCATTTAGGCGTTTGCTACCTAACTATAATTCTATCGTTGGCACAGTGATGAACATTATAGAAAGTTCAGAAGCATATACCAGTAGTATCTGGTATTTGCAGCCAAACCTACGGTTGCTATTCCCAGCTGAGGGAGGAAATTACTCAGGAGCAATGAAAAATAAGTCCCATATCAGAATACAGGTAATCCTCAACTTATAACATAATTGGGGCCAAAATTTCTATTGCTAAGCAAGGTGGTTGTTCAATGAATCACACCCGAGTTTAAACTATTTTGCAACCGTTGTTAAACAATTCACTGCAGTTGTTATGTTCATCGTACAATCATTAAGTGAATCCGGTTTCTCTCGTTGACTTTGATTGTTGGAAGCTGGCTGGGAAGGCAGCAAATGGCGATCACATGACCCTGGGATGCTGCAATTATCATATATACATGCCAGTTGTCAAACACCTGGATTTTGATCACATGGTTGCAAGTGCAAGCCATAAGTCATTTTTGTTTAGCATCATGATAACTTTGAATGGTCACTAAAGGAATGATTGTAAGTCGAGGATTATATTTATAGGTGGAAGGGAAGGGAAGTTATACATCAACAAAATAGGAAATAACAGGAAAGCAAAAATGATTCATTGTTGCTTTTATGCTTTATTTTATTACTTGAATAATTTAATACTCTCTTTTTTAAATCTAGGTTAAACTAATAAAAAAAATACAACACTAAAGGATCATTCCAAAACCCATCACTGACAGGCATCCTTGACTTTATGGTCAAGAATGGCTCGCAAACAGTATTAATCAACTGTCCATTTCTGCAAACCAAATGTGTCATTTCTCTTCCCAACATTGCATAATTATTTTAGCCAACCCCCAAATCCCATAGCATGGTGTAACATTTTCACAAAGCCATGGGCTTTTTATTCAATACAGTCTTTCTTAACCTGGTATCTTTCAAATACTTTGGATTCTGGGGCCAGTAATACCCTGCCAACATGGCTAAAAAGAGGAAGAGAGGAGAGGAAGATCAGCACTGTATACTTGGAGGATAATAGAATTATTATATAATAGAATTATTATACTGAACGTTAGTCTTTGACATTTTCAGGTAGACTTTGATCTTTTGGCCTTACCTTCCTTTTCCTATCACACTATGGGTCTTTCAGAAGACAGATTTAGTGCTCTCCTTTAGCCTTTCTCCTGTAGAAATCATTGGCTATAAAATCAACTTTTTCCCCAATACAATGCCTGTCTTGATGCAACATCTAAAAACCTTGTTAGACTTCTGCATCACTACACTTCAGACAATGTATGCCTCAGAGATAGTTGCATTGCTGTTGCATGTATATGTCTGTTAATGTTCTGTATAGAGGATGCTCAAACAACAAAACCAGAAACAGAAAACATAGTTGGATCAACCAATCAGCACGAAGGACGTGCATCTCCACACAACAGGTAGTTGAAATTTGGGGGGTAAGCTTGTTGGCCCATCTGCAACATACTGTATGTTATGCATCAATCCCTTCACAGTATAGGTATGCACTGACATCTACATGCATTTTGCAGTAATGTCTAAATCAAGCTTAAGTTGACTAAGGACATCATAGTTCTCTGTATAATTCTCTGAGGTCAGGCAAGAGGTTGTTAATCAAGTTTGAACCCAATGTTTGATCCAGGTTAAAATGCATCGTAAGTAGCTCACCATGTCATCCAAATTTAATTTGTGTTCAGTTGGAGAGCTCAAGAAAGTCAAGATGAGAGACATAATTGTGCAAAATAAACATGGAGGGGACTTCTAACATGCAGTCATAGTTGCCATTTTGATTTTTTTTTAACTCCTTATCCCTACAAATGTTCCTGTCTGAACCTTATTTTAACTGTTGCCACCCAGGTACAGTAAACAGTTTCTGTGTCCACAAAATAAGATGTCTGCAGCTTTGGGTCCTTGTTTCATTCTTCTTATTCCATTTATTCACAAGAGGTGAAATGGGAGATATAAAGGAAATTGGGGTAGCCTAGCTTTAGTCTATCTGTTACAGCCTTGATGGTATTCACGTTACCAGGGTATATGTTTATTAAAAAAAAAACACAATGGACCATTCAAAGCAGTGTAAGTGTTGATCACCCAGATATCATTTTATCTGGATACCAATCAAATGACTCGTTAAGACCAGACAATATTGTGTGAGCATCTTCTATAACATGCTGCTTACTGTAAAAATCACAACCCACCTCAATATTTTTGAAACCACAAAAACTCTCTGGGAAAAAAAGGAAAAGTCAAACCAATTAATAAATAATCCTTTGACCCTCCTCCATGGAATCCTGGGAACTATAGTTTTATCCAGGATTGATTTGGACTGTTCCACTCTTAAGGGAGGTCTACGGATCAAATTTTGTACCAAAAATAAAATTACGCCAATAGTTTGCAATATTTACAACCAACTAAAATTTCCTTTTCAAAACTACTTTCAGATTCCTTTTGACATGTTCTTCTATTCTAGGGAGGTTAGTGTGAATTCATAGAAGCCTGATGATGTAATGTCCTGATGCCATTTGACATATTGCTGAGATATGATTGGTCTTCAGGAGAAGAGTTTCCCTTTAGCCAACATATTCGTAGGGAGGTGCTTTATCTAAATGTACCCTTGATCTTCAAAACTAATACACAGAATCCTTTGTAATCCCACAGCCAGAGGTGAAATTCAGCAGGTTCTAGCAGGTTCACTAGAACCGGTAGTAAATTTTCTAAGCAGTTCTGAGACTCGGTTATTAGAAGAAATCTCCTTTTGTTTTTTTCCCACTTTACAGGTTTAATCCTGTAAGTAAGGCAGGAAAGAAACATTCTGGTGTTGTTTCTAGCCTAATCTTTATTGCCCTGTTTACAGAAATTACCTACCCAGTCACATGACACCTCCAGCCACACCCACCAAGTCACGCCCACAGAACTGGTAGTAAAAAAAATTGAATTCCACTACTGGCCACAACCAAATGTTTTGGTTTTTCATTCATTCACAGACACTTATAAAATAGATTTTGCAACTCCTGAAAGGAGTGAAGAAAGCAGAAAAAAGCAAATTGTGTAACAAGATCACACTTTCAACCACTGGTCCATTTTCTGCTGAAAACATGCTTTCTGTGCATTGTAGACACTGGCACAAAGTTTACATCAATATGTTTTTTAAAAGGACTGGCAAATAACCAATTATTTTTTTATGCAAAGATTGCTGTCTACATTTGGATATTGTCTTGTAGCATGAATGACAATGTTTAATCTGTGAATGTTCTGTTTATAAATGAAACATGAATATTTATTATCCATATAATGTGTTTGTATGCATCTGTCTATGTGTGCATGGAGAG
>JAEANM010011043.1:0-15476 GCA_017656035.1 Myanophis thanlyinensis
GTTGTGGTTTGGTTTAGGGTCTGTATTGCCTGTGGGAAGTAGCTCCTCCTTAGTCTCTCTGTGTTGGCTTTCAGGGTCAAAAGGAAGGGAGAAAACATGAATCCAAACACTTGCTGAACGGCTCCCACCTTTTCCGTCTGGCTGTCAGAAGTTAAGAGGTGCTAGAATGCAACAGAAAAGAAGGATGCTAGAATTATAGGAATGATTGCTTGACTGGCTGACTGCTTGAATGACTGATTGCATTTTGTACTGCCAGATTCCAAAGATGACTCCCAACATTCTACATCAGAAAAATGATAGCAGTATAAAATAATATACATAATCAAAAATACCAGTGTGTACTAGTGGCATTGGTGGCCATTCATTCTCCAAATGTTGCTGCCTAATAACATGGACTATCTGACAGCTGTTGCTATGATGCTGAATAACATCTGTTTTATTCTTTTAAAAACAAATCAAACTTTTTCAGTTCAAAGACTTCAGACTCAATGTCTATTCAAACAATATTAGCAGCTTCCATTCTATGTCTCATCGGTCAATTTATGTTTACCAGTTCATGTTAATACCAAAAGAGCATATTAGTGGCATATAATTGCTTTGGGGCAATATATACAAGCAATAATTTATCCAAATTATTTTATAAATCAATATTGATTTATATCAATAAATATATTGAAGAAAAAGAACAAAAAAGAGACAATTATTTTTACTTTTAACTTGTAAACCTTTGTTTTAAACTCTATTTTTAACTGTGCATTTAGTCACATTTTTATATTATTTTATTATGTTGTTTGTAAACTCCCCAGAGTTACTTAGGTGAAGTGGTCAGGGTAGAAATTTGATAAATAAATATAATACATTGTAAAATTTTGAATATTTTAATTTTAGTTTTTTTAGATCAGTGATGGCTGTGTGAGGTCTGGGGAAGGTTATGTGATTAATATTCTTTTTCATGATCATTCCCTCATTTACTGTAAAACAGAACCTTCCACAAATCACATGCATTTTATAAATGGATTAGAAATACCCATTCATGCATAATAAGAAAAAAAAAATCCAGAGTTTATTTTACAGTTCCAATTTTAAAAATACATGGCTTTTCACCATGCCTAAGATGGAGGGAGTTTGGGAAAAAAAACCTGTTGATCAGATTTATAATGTATTTCCCAAATGTTTCAGCAGGATATTTTGCAGACTGCAATGCTGTTGAATTTCCTTGTTATTAAGGGATACCTGAAGCAGCCTGGCTCCACAGCAAGCTTCATGCTTGCCAACTTTTGCAAAACCGCTTTTTATTGGTTAGCTGCTCAACAACAGCAGGAAACTGCTACTTCCATCTAATTTAATTTTGTACATAACCGAAAATAATAAATCAAGATCTGTTTGAATACAGGCATCATTTTCTAGGAAAGGAACATATGTCTTGATGGTGTTACTGTAATTTTTCTAAGAGCTCTAATATTTTAGTGCTTATTTGCCTTAGATACTTATTTAGATTGATAATGCTCTACATATTAAATGCTATTTTCTAATGCTTCTGTTTAAATAATGCAAAAGGAAATGCCTTCTTTTGAATATTGGTTGAAATCCAAAGAAAATATCTTTCCATGGCTGGGTCTGTTCTCGGTCTGTACTCGGTCTGTTCTTAGTTATGTACAAAATAAGGTGCAATTTCAAAAGTAATACACACTTGCATTACGTTAGGTAAAACAACTGCTTCTGTAATAAATCCTTCAGCAAATGCATACAATCAGAAGTTAACAATTTGTTTTGGGTTGCCATCTAATGGCCATCCAGATTTTTACAGCTGAAATATGAAACCCAACTATAGTGCTAAAGTTACCAACCAAAAGAGATCTGGCCTGCTTTGGTGGCATGGAGAGTATCATACATATACTATATTGCTACTCAGGATGTTTTCAAATAAATCTCAATAGATTGAACCATAGCAATCTAATGCTTAAATAACCACTAGATAACAATAAAAAGAAACAGAAAATTCTGGTCATGCTTTCATTAAATGGTCACCTGGATTTGTGCAGTGCAGATATGAAAGCACTAACACTTAAATGGTTTGATTATCTTGCATGATTGGTAGAATTTCATGAGGTAATGAAACACTCTCATTTTCCATTTGTAACCTTTCTGTGTTTTTTCCCTGTCACTTCTGTCTTGCTAGAAAAATAAAACGGTTATACAGTGTCATCAGACTGGTACCTTAGCATTAGGAATGTTAACAAGGAAAACTTATCTATTAAACTGTTGTCTAAGACAAAACATAACAAGCTTCTGAATTACATTAAGAGGCTAAAGGAATAAATGTCTTTCTAAATACAGTAATATTTGTTACTATTTCAAATAGCATACATTTCATACAGCACACCTAATTGCTCTATTCAAGCACATTTCCAGTAGAGGGCAGTGTTGCCATAATCATGTCACAGAGAAATGGTTCATTCTCTCATTTTTAGGATACTGTAATCTCTGACACCCCACAGCAAAATTAAGGATCTTGTAGTACATATTTGTTTTATTTAAACAATATTGTTGTAGTAGATTAGCATACCTGCCTGATATTTGCAAAGTGAAAGATGAATTCTACTCACAAGAAGCTTCATCAGCTATAGCCAATATTTTTTATTTCCCTTTTAAATTCCCCAGGTCAAAGCTAATAAACTATCATGTACAAATCCTGATGGTGCTTTTTCAAGAGGCAACTGGATTTTCTGTGGTTTGTCTTTGAAGATGTTTCACTTCTCATCCAAGAAGCTTATTTGACAAGAAGTGAAACGTTTTCAAAGAAAAACCAGAAAGTCCAGTTGCCTCTTGAAAAAGAAGGTTTGGGACAACTATGACCTGGATAACTGAGAATCTCCATAGATGTCATGCATAAGTAATGCATACTGAAGGTACTAAGTTTAAATGCACAACTTTAAATACAAAAAGAAAATATTAAATTTTAAAATGCTATTGCCAAATTGAGTGGATTTGTATTTGTTTGGTTGGATCCACGGTTTGGCAGTATACACAAGTAGTGTGTTAGGGGGTTGATTTATGACTTCACTAAGCTTAATTTCCATTGTAGCCATTTGGTTCCAACAAAACAGTGTTACATTTTCAGACTTCAAGCTTTCAATGTTTGAAGTTTGAAGTTTTATTGAATTTATATACCGCCCCCTCTCCCTAGGGTCTCGGGGCAGTGTACAGCAAGTAAAAAACACATAAACAAAATCTAAAAGCCAATTAAAATAATTAGATACACTGATAATTTAAAAATTACAATTAAAAGTTAAAAAAATTAAATTAACTATAGAATTAAAATTGGACTAACATATTAAAATAACCCTGAGGTGTCAGGCCAGGCCAGCTAGCTGGAAGAAATGGGTTTTCAACGCACGTCGGAAAGCTCGGAGGTCAGTAATGGTCCGAATCTCAGGGGGGAGTTCGTTCCACAGGGAGGGCGCAGCCACAGAGAAGGCCCGAACCCTCGGGGCCGTCAGGCAACATCGGCCCGACGGTGGCACCCCGAGGAGGCCTGCCCTGTGGGAACGCACCAGTCAGCTGGAGGCTGATGGTGGCAACAGGTGGTCCCGTAAGTACCTGGGTCCCAAGCCATGGAGCGCTTGAAAGGTGAGAACCAACACCTTGTATGTACCCCTATTTATTATTGTAATGTACCCCTATTTATTATTGCTTTCCTAAAAACGGATGACAGTGCACTGTTCCTGAGGCTACTTTTGTAGAAAGTTTTAAAAAATGTACTATCAAATAGTAAGGTAGCAAATATTATTGACTAGAAGTGGGTAAAATAAAAAGAACACCTCACACTCTGGTCGTTTATTATTTTCATTAGCTCCCGTTCATTTTCAGTTGCAATTCAAGATGCTCATATTAAGTATAAAAGCTCTCCCTAGCTTCAGATCCCAGGAGCTGAAAGAATACAGGTAGTCCTCAACTTACAACAGTTTGTTTAGTGACCATTCAAAGTTACAATGGCACTGAAAAATGTGACTTATGACCATTTTTCACACTTATGACCGTTGCAGAATCTCCATGGTCACATGATCAAAATTCAGATGCTTGGCAACTGGTTCATATTTATGATCATTGCTGTGTCCCAAGGTCACGTGATCCCCTTCGGATCAAAGCAATTCAATGGGGAAGCCTGATTCACTTAACAACTGGGTTGTTAGCTTATAATCTGCAGTGATTCACTTAGCAAGAAAAGTTGTGACAAGAAAAGTTGTAAGATGAGGCAAAATTGACTTAATAAATGTTTCAGTTAACAACAGAAATTTTAGGCTCAGTTGCGGTTGGAAGTCAAAGATTACCTGTACCGCTTTCTATAGGATCCTGCTATAATGAAGGGCCACTTTAGTGCTCCCATATTATGAACAGCACCTATAGGAAGCAAATGTTTTCAGTGGCAGGTCACGGTCTTTGAAATGGATCCTTGTCTGGGGTTACTGTTATAGTTTTCTAAGCCCAAAGAAAAACATTTTATTGACTTTTTAAATAATGTGCTAAGGCTGCTAGTTTTCAAATTTTTATTGCTGCTTTGACTTCCTGAAATTGCTTTATATACTGTTTTAATACTGTTTTTAATACTTGGGTTGTATATTTTAGTGTTTTAATGTGTGTGTGTGTTTGTATAAAATATCCTAGTACACTGTAATATTTTATCTTATTTTATTTGATATGGTTCCTAGACTAACCATTAAGGAATAAACTAAATTACATTTATAAATTGTTTTTACCCTGGGGTTCTAATTGTTTGAATGTTTTTATAAACTGCATTGCATCTTTTGGCAGGAAATGACATAGATGTGTGAAATGGTACAGATTTAAATAATAAAATAAATAAAACAAAGGCGGACTCTTTTATTTGAAAGCATGCTAATTTATCTGTGCTTTCCTCATATCTTAGTAAAATGTTTGAATATAAATGTAAACAGTTTCATACTCCTCTTTAAGAGAAATTTTCATCATTCCATCACCCACCCACCCCACTATGACTATAACTTGTTGCTTGTATCCTTACGATTTATATTGATTATTGTCTCCTAGTATGATTTGACTGCTTATTTGTACCCCATGGCTACCATTAAGTGTTGCATCTTATGATTCCTGCCATATGTACTGTTTCCTTTAACGTACACTGAGAACATATGCACCAAAGACAAATTTCTTGTGTGTCCAATCACCCTTGGCCAATAAAGAATTCTAAGAGTATATATTTTCTCAGCTATCTATACTCCCAAATTTATTTTTCGTACTCTTCTCATTATTGTTAATTTATTATTTTGCCTTTGCAAAAACTAAGGAAAAAATGCATGCTCTAAATAAATACATCAGCAAGCCATGAAAAATATAAATGGCAGATTGATATTATATGAATATATAAATTAATTTTTAATAGATGTTGATATAAATAATCCATCATTTTAAGATAAAATGTAGCAAATATCTCATTTTTTGTTCTTTTTCTTCAATATATTGATTTATACAACAAGGTTGATGGCCTGTATATATTTATAGTTCTTTCATGTTCATGTATTCTATTAAGTAACCAAGAAACTTAGCAAATTTAATAATTCTAGAACAGTGTTTCTCAGAAATTTAGAATTTCTCTCAGAATTTTCTAGTCAGCATATTCTCGGCAGGGGGAGGAATGTAACTGCCTCTTCACCATGCTGCATTTTCCTCACTTCTTGAGTATATTAAATCTATAAATCTTCTCCTAAACTCAAACTCAGTGGTTCCAAACTTTCTTTTTACATGATCACTACAAGATTACTGAAAGCTCTTAAAGAACTCCATCTCACTCAGGGACCATGACATATGTTTTTCCTCTAAATGGCATCAACAGTTCCCCTAATTTGATGGTGGTGGTGATGATGATGATGATGATGATGATAGGTGGATGAAACCTTACAAGATTATAACTTGAGAATTTCCAGCTCAAAGCTTGGGAGATGGTCAGTTTTTAATATGGCCATTAAAAACAAAACAGAAACTATTCTGGTACCTAGCAGGGACCAATTCTCATGATTTGCCAAAGATTTTAGATTGGCCTGGAAACCTTGGCTCTCTGTATATTGGGATTAATTCTCAGGATTCTCAGTTAGTATAGCTGTTGGCCAGGGTGGGAAGGAGATCCTTGAATTTTTAGCCTCAATGTATCTGAAGAGAAATAGATTGTAGAAATCTGCTCTATTCATCTGAAAAAAATCATTTCTTCATGAGAGCTGCACTTACTATTAACTACATGCTTTTTGCAAAAATGTCATTTTCCTCCCATTGAATTTGTGATTAATTGCCTTTACCATTGTTTTTCTTTTCTAGATCAAATAATAATAGCATTTTCGGTTTCTATGGTCATTGGACTTGTCATTGGAAGCATAATCTGGGCCCTTTTGACTTGCCTGTCTGGCCGTAGAGCCAGTGCCCATATTTCCCAGTGGAGCACCTCATCATCCAGCCGACGTACCAGAGCTGCTCATGGATGTGTGGCCACAAGGCCCGGGTTCTACCGCAACAGCAGCTGTGAGCGCCGAAGCAATCTTAGCTTAGCCAGCCTCACCTTCCAAAGGCAAGCGACTTTAGAGCAGGCTAATTCTTTCCCAAGGAAATCAAGTTTTCGTGCCTCCACATTTCACCCTTTTCTCCAATGCCCTCCGCTTCCTGTGGAAACTGACAGCCAGTTGATTACTCTGATCCCCACCAGTACCACCACAACACTTACTGGAACTTCAACCAACAGCTTCACTCATCCAGAATTCACTTGGTCAAACAATAATCTTCGTGACTGCCATTCAACACAAACTCTGCCTCCTGCCTATGACTCTATCATAAAGGCTTTTCCAGATTCTTGACTTCAATTCATGAATCTAAATTCTATGATTTTCTGTGGGCTGTTGAAGATATCTGGGAAGCTTATTATGACCAAAGGGAACTACAAGGGATGGGACAGGAGGGATCTAGTGAAATCTGACCAGATGGTGTGGTATCCGGATGTTCCTCAGCTGTGAAGATCTTTCCCACAATTGTAGCTATGTCTGCAGTATTAATGCATTTTTTATAATTAACTTTGCTTATTAAGCATTGTTTTTCACTTAGACAATACAAAATGGCTTGTAGTACAGATACAAAGCATAAACATAATGGTAAATATCCTTCTATTATTTAGAATGTAGCTGCGTTTTCTCTTTTAAAATGGGATTTTAATTTCAAAGCCTTTTCCCTGGGAATGTGAATTTCCAGACTTGATTTTTCCTATGATATGTTTTTCAGTTACCAACACAGTGTATGAATGCAGACTCTTCACTAATTCTTCAGCAGAAATCTAGGTTGCTTCATGTATGACTTTCACAGAACCAAAAGGGTTTTGATTTATGTGTTTAGAAATAACTATGTCAATTCACACCCTGGATTAAGTCTGGGGGCCAATTCCCACTTCCTTAATGTAAATCTTACTGAGTCTAGATATTTTTGCTTCTGAGGAATTGAGGAACTGCTGTAAAGAAAATCAATGCAGTGCTCTACATTACTTTTTGCCTTTGTTTCTCCCCAACCAGTTTGAAAATTACTGTGAGGTCTTTTTCCCTAAAGGAGAAAAGCATTTCAGAGAAACACTGGTATAGCCTGGCATAGATTCCTGTACATTCCTCAGTAACCAGGAAGCTGAGAGGTGTGTCTTTTTTGCTGCCCTTTCTCTGGTGGTTTGCCTCATGCAAGGCCTTTCTGTGCCTCATTTCAATCCACTTTCTACCCATTTGCAATAGCCTTCAAACATATTTGGAAACATCACTAAAAAAACAAAAACAAAAAAAAAGAATCTTGAAGATGGGGGTAAAAAAGGAAATATGTAAGATCCGTGTCCTATGCGTGATGACTTTGAAATATGCCTCATCGTACACCTTAAGATATTTACAGAATAGAATACAGAATAACAGAATTGAAGGGACCTTGTAGGTCCCTCTAGTTCAATTCCCTGCTCAAACAGGAGACCCTATACCCGTGATGGCGAACCTATGGCACAGGTGCCACAGGTGGCACGTAGAGCCATCTTGCTGGGCACACAAGCTTATCAGCCAACTTACCTCCAGCTGAGCATGCACATGCGATTGTGCATGTATGCATGCGCGATCGCAGAATCCCAGCTGGTCTTGGGGCCTCCACTGTGCATGCACGCGACTGCAGCAGGAAATCCAGCTGGTCTTTAGAGCTCTTCTGTGCATGCACATGTGATTGCTCATGTGTGCATGAGTGCCTGTGCTCAGCCCACATGCATTGTACGTGCAAAAGCTGCATGCGTGCACATATGGTGCGGTGCGCATGCAGCACACGTGGAGGAGCCGCATGCAAGTGTGGATGGCATGCACAAAGCGTGTACTTTTCGGCACTCGGTAAGTAAAAGGTTTACCACCACTGCCCTATACCATCTCTTCTTGAAAACTTCCAGAGATGGAGCATCCAGAACTTCTGCAAATTTCTGCAGAATTTGATGGAGCTTGGTGATGAACGTGGGCACAAGGCTGCAATTTTAGTACAATTCCACCCCACCATGTTTGGATTCCCAGTCCCTCCAAAACAACTGAAGAAAGTTTGCCAACCTCTATTTCTGTGGAGCTTGAAATGCAGAGAGCCATAGCTGAGGTCCAGAACAGTAACTGAGCTTTACCCCTGGAAGGGGGTTGAAGAGGGGGAGAAGCAAAATAGTTGGAAGACATAAAATGCTTTCTGCAAAATAGCAATAGCTCTTAGATACAGCTTCACAGTGCTTTACAGACCTCACTTAGCGGTTTACCAAATCAGCATATTGCCCCAACAATCTGGATCTTCATTTTACCATCCTGGGAAATAGCAATAGCACTTAGAATTATATACTGCTTTACAGCCCTCTCTAAGCAGTTTTACAGAGTCAGCATATTATATAGCCCCCCCAACAATTTGGGTCCTCATTTTACCTGCCTTGGAAGGATGGAAGGCTGAGTCAACCCTGAGCCTGGTGGGATTTGAATCAGCAGACAGCAGAAGTATTACATTACTGCAGTACTGCATTCTAGCCACTGCACCACAGAGGTGGAAGGCTGAATCAAACATGATAATCCTGCACTTCCAATGAAAACCTCAGCATGGCTGCAGTTTCAGACACCTCACAGCTGAGCCAATAATACATCAACCCCATTCCCAGATACATCCAAAGCATATTCTGACTTGTCTCAGTGTGGCCTGAAAAATTAATGGAAGAGGTTTCTCAAAATACAATATTTATTTTCAGAATACAAATAGAATAGACATACAAATGCCATTCTTAGTTATGAACAAGAGGCTTACAGTATTTCTCCCAGAATTTCCTATACTACCAATGAAAATGAACTCTCATGAACCTCCCTTTAAATTTTCTGTCGTTACCATCATTTCCTCAGTTTGTGTGCAGCATTGGTTGATTGCAAAAATTGAAGCAATAAAGTCTTCTTCAGGTATGCGTTTGAACTTGAGGAGAACTTGATACTGAATCAAGTTCTGAACCCATAAGAGTTTTAATAAATGCTCCTGATCCACCTGTTGCTTTCTCTGACCACCTTGGTTTTAGTTGGATGATCTGAAGGCGATGTTCCTGAATTTGCTTGAATGAAAGCATCTTTCTTTGTGGCATTATGCTCTACTAAATATTCAAATCACGTTGATAGATGTTTTTATGTTCAAGCAAACATGTCATTCAGACCCCCAAGCTGAACATGTGAAATATGAAAGAAACTATAGGAGGGCCACTTCTGTGACTGAGTCCTTGATTTATTCATACCTGGGAAGGGCAAACTCACCTTCACATCCTAAACTGCTTTGCCCATGATTGAGAAACAGCACATATGTATGTTGATATTTGGGTGTGGCTATCAAACCACAAACTTCCTTCTTTTGTGAGTGTAACCTGATCTTGCAAAATAACAATGCTCCTTGTTAATGTTACAGTCCTTTATGCATTACACCTATACAAAGGGGAGCCTTTTATTGTCCAGTCAGATGAATGGTATTCTCAAGGAGAATGTTAAATTTGTGAGGACTTTTGTTGATCGCGAAGAGTAATTTAAAATTACAGTTGATATTATGCTACATGTGACTTCTAATTTTCATAAGCAGCTTATGGGAAGGCATTTTTCCTTACTATAATTCAGCCCAAATACTGGCAGAAATCTCCCTTTATGTGTATAGTCAAGTTAGGAAAGGATAAATTCTTTATTTCATAACAACTTGTGAAATAAATGTCTACTGGTATATGTTTAAAACATTGTAGAATCTGTATTTCATGAGTGATGTGAAAAAGATGCAGTTTAAATAAACTTTTTGATCTGTGTTATAAGTTGATTATTTGTTCTACATTGTATTTGAAAAAAATTCATTTTGGGAAAAGGAATAGTATTGCATTTTATTAGATCTCCAGATACTTACAATTCTTTTCCTAGCATGACACTGACACTATATCTGTCATGTCTTGCCCTGTACTGTTCTTTTTAGAATACTTGAGGCAAGTAATTTCCTTAGTGATATTACTATAATATTCCATCTTGTGGTGTCATTTGCAATACATTTCTTTGAAAGCTCTTGATTTGCTATCATGACTTGATCTGCATTCAAATATTTTTCTGTTCCTAACTTTCTGTGCTTATTTTGTTTATTTTGGCTTACATGATGCTCAATTTCCAAAATGGAAGAAAAGTGATTCCCCAATAGTACTTACTCACTGTGCTTAAAAATCATGGTACTGCCTCACTGTGCCTAAAACCAATAGGACTTTCTCATTGTGCAGGATACAAAATTAGGTTTCTCTGGTATATTTATTCTTGACAAGCATAACTTACAATTTTATCTCAATATTATGACTGTTTCAACATTCTTCTGAAAATCCACTTTCTTTTCCTTTTACAAAGTACTTCAGTTTTTCAAAGTATCACTAGTACAGAAGCCCTATGGATGATGTAACCCAAATTCCAAGAAAGCGTTGCAATACAGGGTTGTTTGTTGTATAAGCAAAGTCAGGGATACACCAACAGATGCTAGTGCTTCTGAAGAAAATTGACATGATTTTTGACACCCAGAAAAAGAAGACCGGCTACTCTACTAGGCATTTCTGAAAGCATTGCTGTGCTCTTGACAAATTTATCTTGCATGCCCATTCCCCAAAATTCAGGACACCATCATCCACTGCGTGACTGCTTCCACATGCAAAAGTTCTGGAACTCCAAACAACTGAGGTTGAAGGTCTAATGTGATCATAGTGTAAAAGGAGAAGAATTTTAATATTTTCAGTTAAAGTTTTCTATTTTCAAGCTTTGTCAGCATTTAAGAAGTGAGGGTGGAGAGAAATGGTTTCAATCATACACAGTGGTACCTTAGTACTTATTGTTAATTGGTTCTGGGAGGCATGATGAGTAACTGAAATGATGAGTACCAAATAATTTTTTCCCATAAGGAATAATGTAGTGAGTCACAAGGCAGCTGACATCGACATGTTCTGGCTTATGTGTTGAGTACAAAAGATAAGTATCGGGACCACATTTTCGTGTCAAAATGTGTTGAGTACCAAATTTGATGAGTTTCAAAGCAATGAAGTACCAAGGTATCACTGTACTATTAAAAGTTTTTCTTTGGTTAAATGTTTCCAGGTGGAAAAGTGAACTGTTGTTCTTTAAATATTTGCATAATACACTCCTAGGTAGAAAATCTATTGTATATATGATGTAGAAAAACACATTCAATGAATTGAAGGATAGATCAGTTGTATTAATTAAAGTTATTGCAGAAGCCAATATACCAATCTTTTGGCGTGCTAATGAATGGCAGTCTATCAAAAGAGCCTAGATTTTCAGATAGTCCTCAACTTCTGTCCACAATTGGCCTCAGAACTTCCATTGCTAAGTGATACAGTTATTAAGTGAGTTTTGCCCCATTTTACAACCTTTCTTGTCACAGTGGTTCAGTTAGTAACATGTTTCCTCATTGACTTGCTTGTCAGAAGGTCACAAAATATGATCACATGTCCCCAGGATGTTGCAACTGTCAAAATATGAGCCAGTTGACAAGCATCCAAATTTTGATCATGTAACCATGAGGATACTGCAATAGGCATGTGAAAAATGGTCATAAGTCACCTTTTTCAATGCCATTGTAATTTTGAATGGTCACTAAATTAAAAGTTGCAAATCGAGAACTACCTGTAATATGTTAGAAAAAAAAAAACTGCAGTATATAGTTGGCTGCTTGAAAAGTAGAAGGAAGAGCCACTACAAGGCAACAGTCAGATAAGCGGGACTTGTGCTAGGATCAACAAAAGAAAAAAATTGTGAGAAAACACCTCAGACAACTGCTCTTTAATTCACACAAAGATAAAGTGACTTGCAATGTTTTTCTAAAAGAAAAATAGTTACAGTATAAGTTATTCTGACCCACATTATCTGGTTTCTTACTCTGATCTATCTTGTTGGGATAACAGGATGGCTCACACTAAAAGGAATATGGCATGAGAGCCAATGTGGTTTCGTAGTTGAGGCACTAGATTAGAAAGCAAAAGAGGCCATGAGTTCAAGTCCTAGTTTTAGCCATGAAAACCAGCTGGATGATTTTGGGCCAGTCATTCTCTCAGGATTGCTGTTCTGGGGATAATTAGAGGAGGAAAATGTGTAGGATATGTTCGCCGCCTTGAGTTATTTATAAAAAATAATAATGATGGGAGTCAAATAAATAAACGAAATAATAAACAAGAACAAGGAATAAAAGACAACGCAATGAACAAGAGCAAAAACTGTGGGGATAATTGCTTTCTCGGTAGCTGGCAAACCATGCTGAAGAATGCAGGTCAACACAATGATCCTCCTTCAGGAAGGGTGAGCTTTAAGCACATTGTCTTCAGCTGAGCTTTAGCACATAGGCAAAGCACATTCTCTTCAGCAGCACACCAGAAGATGATTACACATCTTACACACCAGGAGATGATTATTACACATCTTAAGTTTGTTTAACCAATCAGCTTCTGCCACAAACTCTGTACAAACTCTGTAACCAATCAGTTTCTGCCACAAACTCTGTTATTACAATAAAAGGGTGCTCCCATGGGAGTTCAGTGTGCCTTCCCATTAATCTTCTTCCTGCCTGTGCGTATTTTCTTCATCACAACAACAAAAAACAACCACCGCCCCCCACATCTTCAATCAATCTCTCCAAAAGCTGAACAAAAAGTAGGACCCTTTGAAAAAGCAGGTAGGGGCCATCTGGATTTCAGGGAGAACTTTTCTTCATGAGAAAGACACTGCAGATAATTATGGAAACACCTATAACTTGTGTACCAAGATTTCTTCAGATTTATTAATCTTTAGCATATAAAGCCAATCTTTTAAAAACTATTCTTGTTGGCTCCATCTCTAGATCATGAAACCAAGGGATTCAGAATTTCTTGTGGCACCTATTTGTACTTCGAAATTTTCTCAGGTCCTAAACAACCAAAAAAGTATTTTTCTTGGGTAATCGATCACAAATATCAGTTTAATAAAACAAAGCTGAATTACAATAAATTACAATATTGGTATAACAATATTTTGCAGAATGTTAATTGATAGAAAAGACATCAAGTAGATTATTTGAATTTAGATAAAATGGGATTTTTTAAAGTTCACCAGAAAATTACTACCTGCTTTTGAGTCATCTCAGTTACTTCTTCCTAAAAGTAAAATGAAAACTGTATTTACTGGAAGCTACCCAGTTATGTACCAGCCTGTGCCACATTTTTGCCTAGAAATCCTTCAGGAGATTAGAAATGCTAGTGCTAGTGATATGATTCAGCTTCTACAGCAATTAATGAAAACAGAGATAGGAAATATCTTTCTGGCAAAGCCAAAATAATAAAATTAATCAGTTCATATAAGGGAGAGGGAGAGATGGGAAGGGAGAAGGCATTACAAGTGATTTAAAGGCTCCATATGCTCTCTTCCACATAATATAAAATAAATACGTCTTTGTGAAATATGAGTTTGAATTTATATCCTATTCCTGACATACCACTAAAATGAGGGGTGTCTCTACATGGCCCTTGGAATCTGGGTCTTATCACAAATGGGCAATCCTCAAAGCTGCTACTTCACATTTCACTGCATATTGTACCATGTATGATCATGTATGTGACCAATAAAATCTGAATCTGATCTTCTTTATCCTATATCCCAGGAAAGAAGGTAATCTGACTGCAAGACACCAGGTAATGTAGTAAGAAACTGATAGGAAATGGAGGAATCAAGGCTAGACATATATAATTAAAATAAACTGTTATAGATACTCTGTAGGCTTCAGGGAGCACAATAATTCTCTACACTCCTATTTGAGAATCAGCCCTTTTGAGTTCAACCTGGGGGTTTCCTCTGAAATAGAATAGACTTTTGTGCATCTTGCTTGCCAGAGATTTACCACTGCAGCTTAGCTGAACTCCTATTTCCTTGCTCACCTTTAGTCTGTCTTTTATATGAAACATCCCATTTGCATATAAATGGTTTAGTAAGTATGATAAGCCCAGATATCTGAATAGCAAAACCTGTTCTATAAATATCATTTACATTTCATAGTGCAAATACATTCCAGGCTGTTTCACTTCAAGGAAGAAAAGAGGACTGTTTCTGCCACTCTTGTAACTATGGAGAAAAACAAAAAAGGTATTTGTTAGACAGAAAGAAAAAAGACTTTATGGTTTCTGGAACTGTAGATTCAAATGAATCTAAGCTCTCAAGTCTATCAAATACTAAGACAACTCGCTAAAGCTAAGGCAGTTCTAAGGGAATTGCATTTTAATTCAAAGACCCCCATCCTAGTTAGAATATTTGAAATGACTGGATCGGGGGTCTGCAATCTGTGGCTCTGTAGCCGCATGCGGCTCTTTTGAAGCTTTGCTGCGGCTCCGACAGCAGGGCCAACAATGTCAGGTGTTCATTCTTTTTTGTAGGTCTGTGCGGGGGGAAAGAGAAGGTGAAGCGGGGGGAGCGAGGGCTCTGCCTGGCAAGAGACTGGCGGTGACGAGCCGTGCTTTCCCCGAGGCGGGGGGGGGGAGAGGACATGATGATGGGAGGATTGGCGCACGCGCGCGCTGTGGGGAGAGCCAGTGGCTGGTACTCGCGCGGGAAAAGGCCCTGGAGTAGAAGGAGGTGGAGGCAAAAGGGGGAGGTGAGGCGAAGGGGTTTTTCGGAGGTGAGAGCCAGGAGCCACGCCGTGGTCCTTCTGCAAGCTCCGGGCTGAGCCCTGTTTGCTCAGCCAAGGAGGTGGAGGGAAAAGTCCGGGACGGCTCAGCAAGCTGGCAGCCTGGCGCAGGTGCCTTGTGAGCCAAGCCAGCCTTTTTGTGAAGATTTCTTTATTTTCTTTTCCGGCCAGGCAAATGCCAATGCCCCTCCCCTGCCAGCCTCCACCCTAACCCCCCTCCCCTCCCCATCTTGGTGTGCCCC
>JAEANM010011044.1:0-15476 GCA_017656035.1 Myanophis thanlyinensis
AATAAAATTTTATTCTTTGGACTTTTGTTCTCTGGGATTTTAATTGCGTTGAGGATGTGGTGTGGAACCCTGACAATGGCATCATTAATCCAAAATACAAGGGAGATGGTGTCATCAAAGTGTGAGATATTATCATGATTTAAAATACTAATAAAAATGCTTAATTTAAATTAAATCAACTCTATTTAAATCATTATTTTTAAAGAGCAGCTATAAACTAAATTATTAATGCATCTTAAATGGAAAACTATATTTTGATAGATTTTTATTCCAAAAGCATTTTATTAAAATAAATTTGATAAAAATAAAAAAATCTCATTTAAATAAAATATCTGATTTAAATAAAAAAAAAAACCATTGATTTTTCCCACCTTGCTCACAAACCCCATTAGTTCTCACATTTGTATGCGTAATTTCATTGTAACTACTCTTGTAATAAATTTATGAGATTATTCTGAGACAGAGAATATGTTTTTAATCTTCAGCATACCATGTAGATGTCAAAAGGTTGGACCAATTTCTGCTTAAATTCTTTGTTTCACTGCCTAAATTTAAAGTCTATCCCATTTCCCAACTGTATGCATTTTTATTTTTTCATATTGAAGAATTATATCTTTCCTCAGAAAGCTTTAATTTCTTTGTTATTCTGTTTTACATTTCTTGTTAGATAAAATTTAACTTGGAGCAAAACATTTTAAATGTTGATGTTGAAAGAAATAATAATATTTTAATGTCTTTAACATTCAAATGCACCCCTTGGAAACTATTCCTAATCTTGTAGTGCTAAAAATGCCTCATACTATTGAAATTTCCAGGAAACTATTCTAAACTTCTGTCTTTCTCTGGTTTTAAAAAATACAACAGTGAGAATTGGCAGTGCTTACCTTATGTTCCTGGAAGTTCAGATTGTAGTTCCAAAATTTCTCAGAAAAATAAGATGACTAACTGTGTGCACTTCTGTTCTTATGCAATCAGGAGTCACAGTAGTAATCAAGCACAGTCACTTGAACACTTTATTCTCTAGTGATATAGTCACTGATTTTTATTCCAATGCAAGAATTAATCATGAAGAAACTAATAGAAACCTATGGAAACAGTCCACTTGAATGGATCAAAATTGACTTTCTGTTGTCATTCTTATTATATAAATCCACAAGATTCTCTCTTTTCTTAATGTTAGAAAGAATACATGTACCTGTGAATAATTAAAATATCTTGTGTAGATGGGAAATACTTACTGTATTTTTCAGTGAATAAGATGCACTTTTCCACCCCCTAAAAGTGGGTGAAAATTGTGGTGCATCTTATACATCGAATACAGCCATCCAATACATTCCCTTCCCCCAGCCCTCAGAGGCATTTTGCAGGGCTTCAGAAGCCTCCGCATTAAAAATGGACGAAAAATGGGCTGATTTTTGGCAAAAATGAGCTCAGTAGAGACTTCTGGAGCCCTGCAAAATGCCTCTGGGGCTGAGGGGAGAGAGTACAAGACGCCTGGAGGGGGAGGCTAAAAACAGCCCTTTTTTTCTGTTTTTTTGTCTTATATACCCTCTCTCCTGCCCTCAGAGGCAATAATCTTCATTATTCTCTTTCACACTTATTTTCTTCTCAGAATCACTCAGCCTTTATGGCCTTCCAGCATTTCCAGTTTTTCACTATTTTCTATTGTCATCAAATGCCTATTTTTTAAATAAAGTTTTTTTTCCATTTTGATAAACTTGTAGATCCTACCTAAGTCTGCAAGCACTATTGTAAAGAGATGATGTCACATTTGTTTACATAATGATTGAAATTGTAAGGTTTGGTTAATTAGCTGTATATTTACCAAATTTCAAAGATTTGTGGTGGGAGTATGATAATAAGCTGTAGACAGCATAATAGTTTGAATAAGAAGAAAATGGACATGGGGTACAAGCTTCTCTTTAGATAATTACACATATCAGTTTTGAATGCATTCTCTTTTATAACATTAGCTAATTTGCCAAGGTTTAATAGGCAAACCACCCATCCTTTCCAAATACATTTTTTTTTCTTATTTTTATCTTCCAAATCTAGGTGCGTCTTATACTCCGGTGCATCTTATATACCAAAAAATATGGGACTTAAAAACTAAATATGTGATATTAAAAAGTTACTGCTTTTAAGACAAAAAAATCCAATTCTTCACAAATGTTTACATCCTCGTTCTATAACATATGTTTCAGAAATTGTACACTTTATGTATATACACTACAGCAATTGCAATAGCGTTTTGACTTATATACCACTTCACAGTGATTTTATAGCTTTCTCTAAGTGGTTTACAGGGTCAGCATATTGCCCTTCAAAATTTGGGGGCAATTACCCACCTCAGAATGATGGAAGGCTGAGTCTGGTGAGATTCGAACTGCCAAATTGCAGTCAGTTGACAGTCAGCGGAAGTAGCCTCCAATACTGCATTCTAACCACTGTTGCACCACGGCTCTCCTATAATGACCATTTGGCAAGCTTTAATATTTGTTAAGCAAACTCACTACTTACAGCGCATCACTCTTCAGCTATACTATCAATAGTCTTTGAGTCCTTGATAGTCCTATGTCAGGCCTTTAAATGACTGTTCAAAGTTATATCCCCCCCCCGCCCTCAAAGCTACATATGAACTGGTTTCAAAGTTATGATGCTGCAGTGCCCCCATGGTTATTTGCCCTGACAACTAACCACAGAGACTCTGCAATACACCCACCCACCTATTTACCCCCTTCTTGCCCCACCAGGTCCTCAGAGGCACTGGACTTGCCTTGCCACCCTAGCAGGTTGTACACACTCATCCCAACCCCCAGTCACCATTTGCTCAGTTATCCTTCAAAGATAAGTGGATAAGATAGAAGCTTCGGTGGCACAGTAGTTAGAGTGCAGTACTGCAATGCAGCAGTACTTTAGCTGTCTGCCGGTTCAAATCCCACTAGGCTCAAGGTTGACTAAGCCTCCCATCTGAGCTGGGTAAAATGAAGACCCAGATTGTTGGGGGCAATATGCTGATTCTGTAAACCGTTTAGAGAGGGCTTGAAAGTGCTATAAAGTGGTATGTAAATCTAAGTGCTATTGCTATTGCTATATCCAGGGCTCAAGAAGTTGAGATAGGAAGCCCGCACTGAGTTGGGCTGTTACTGGTGCACATGGCATAATCAAAAAGCAATCTTTTGGTTCTGGTTTCCTCACTATGCTTTTTCCCTCCAGCACCAGCACTACTTGCTTTACACTAATGTACTGGCTCTAGGGGAGCCAAGAATGGCAAGGAAAGCAAAATCATAGGAGTTCTTTTCCTTAATTGTGCTACACGTCTCAGCTATGGAGTATCCTCCCCTACTTTGACTTCCCAAGCTCTGGATATCTTCTTATCTTCTAGAAGTGTGCAATTGTGATGGGGTGAAGTAGTGACGAAGTCCTGAGGACTATAAAGATTTTCCTCTTTTTTTTGTGGTTGATTTTATCAAATGTCTTATTGAAATCCAAGCAAATTATGTCCACAACATTTCACTGGTCCAGTAATTTAGTTATTTTGTTAAAAAATAAGATTGATCTGTTTTTGATAAAGTCATGTTGGCTTCTGATTATAACTTTGCTTACCTCCAGGCTTTTATAGATTAGTTGTTTCATTGTCACTTTCAGGATCTACCCATGTATTGATGTCAGGCTGATTGTTCTGTAGTTTATTCAGATCCATTTGTTTCCTTCTTTGAAAATGGAAACTACCCCATCCCTTTTCCAATCATCTGGTAGTTCTCTGATGTTCCAGGATCTTTGAAATATATGGTTTATTGGTTCTGAGATAATGCCTGCCAGCTTCTTCAGAACCCTTAGATATACTCCCACCTGGATCTGGGAATTTGAATTCATCTAGAGTGGCTAGGTGTTCTCTTACCATTTTGTTGCCTATTTTGATTTGTATTTGTAATCTCTCCTTTACAGTACTGTTTCTGATAGTACTATTTTTCCCTTTTGTTTAAAGATAAATGCAAAACAGTTCCACTTCTCCCTGCCACTTGTCAACTTACTTGCCACCTTTTCCCATTAATGGACTGTAATGGCCATTAGTACTTTACCAGTGAAGGATAATGCTACAGTATCTACATTTCTGATCTTCCTTACAGTATATGTGCTGCACTCACATGCAGGCTCACATCCAATAGTGCACTGTATACAATGTTGCCTTTAAGGATAGTTTGGGAACCCCAACTGGTGCACAATGAGGCTGTCAGAGTCTAGTCATGTGATAGCTGTATTGATTTCCAGTTACTTCTGAATCCAACTTTAAAAAGCATATTGCTCTTAAATAGTTTTGGGAGAAGTGTTTTCACCCTTAACAGTCTACCTATTACCAGATAGTAATGCCCACTGATAAGCAATTAAGCTAACTAACATAAAACAGAGTATTTATCAGCAGTGGCTGATAGCCATGGAAAGCTGAACTAGAAGCTTCAATTCTGGCTTCTATTTATAGACTTTCAAGAAAGATCTTAATTCTCCTTAACTTTCTTTTCCATAAGCAATATCTGCTAAGTTGGTTTAGTATCAGCACTTACCAGCATTTATTCATACATTATATGTAATATAGGGGTATTGTGTTTTCTATTCATTGAAAACCATCAGGGATTAACTTCATATTTATCATTAGAACATATAGCTTTTAAATAATATTTTAAAATATTTATACAATGAAATGGACAATTTTATTGTGCTCATATATAGAAAGCAGGGCATCACAGGGTTTATTTTTATGGAATATTGCTTTTATATTTGTTTATAAATGATCCGGTGTCAGTAGTAAGGAACATTTGCTGCTGTTATCATTGGATTTTATTATCTCAATGACAATAAAGTAAACTGGGACTAGAAGGAGCTCCAGAACAATATCTTCAAACCAGGTGAACAGGTCTTAAGCGATGCACCTTCAAACAAATATTCAAACTTCTCTTATATAAGAATAGAGTTGTGCATAGAAGGACAATGTGATTAGAATTAGTCTGCCTTTCTGACAGTATAAAAACTTTCAATTGCTCATTGAAACTAAACATGAGGCATTTAGGGCAAAAGGAAATATTCACTGCCATCACATGTGGTAGCTATTGATTTAAATTTTCTAAATGGTAGTAGACAAATTCATGGAAAACCAAGCTATTAATGTATTTAAGTATCTTGCTCATTCTCGAAAGTGATCCTGATAATATTAGAAACTTAGAGTAGACAGGGTTAGCAGATTATTATATTCCATACATACACCACAAATCTCTGTTGATGTTATATTTTGAATATGAGATGTTGTTTAGTTATTCCCTAAAAGAACTAAATATACAATAAAAAAACCAACATCCATTATCATAAAAAATATATAATGTTCTAAGACTACATAAAATTAATAACTACCCAATTAATATACTGCTTATACATGAATACCTATCAGACTATACCATAAATTATCATTGTAATTTATACTCAGCTTTGATTAAAAATAAATTGGATGTTCTCAACTTTGAGACTGGCACAGTGGCCTGGAGGTTGCCTCCCACTCGGAAGGTTGAGAGTTCAATCATAGACAGCAGCAGATGTTTCTCTATAAGGGTACAAAGAGAAAATACCTGTGTAAATTCCTCACAGGCATTAGGAAGGGCATTTGGCCAGTAAACACTCAACTCCATTCAGTTGCCTTGATTGTACCCTGAATAAACAGATTAAATAATCGTTAAAAGAAAAAACTTCTTTATTAAAAGAAGTGTTTTTGACCGTATGACTATGTGTAATAATATGTCTAATCTATCCTATCCTAAATTACCATTTTTATAAATGTACTTTTATGGGAAACACATTCTCTTTAAGAAATGCTTTAAGGTTAACTTCTCTAATTCAGTCAGAGACAAATTGCATAGTTCATATTTTATTGTATACCTTGTTGTCAAGAGATATTCCAATAACAAGCTCACAAACATTCTTTAAACTCAGTAAATTTCTAGTTCCTGAACAGCCTATACATTTATGGATCTCTGAGGTAACACCTTTCACATTTTCTTATATTGTACTATACTTTCTTCAGAATGGAAAATGTGTTTGTTTCTGTTTTAATTCTGGGTATAGAATAAAAGTCTATCTGGTTCCACATTTAATTCAAGTTACTGCAATTTTTAGGGCTACTTCTAAATGTAAAAATTCTACATTTTAGAATGAACATTGCTATGATTTTAGATACTGTACTACTTGTGCTGTACTATTTATGGTATTTATGGTAATAAACAGTACAGTAGAGTACAAGGGTATTTCCATCAGCCAGGTTGGTTTTGAATATGATTTATTCTGAATCATTTTCATTCATGCTTTTTTAATATTGTTTCTTTCAACTGAGAGAGGAGATAAAGTCAAATATTTATATATGTCATGTATTTCTCCATTGCTGTAGAGAGGCAATCCAGGATGATGGGTAGTTCTATACCTTTCTGAGTCTATGGCTGAGTTCTGAAGAGCATAAAAAGCCTTCCCCTTCCGCCTTACTCCCCAGTTTCTCTCAGCCATTCTCTCAAAAAGGTTGAGTTCCAGTTCTTCTCCATCCTCCTGGATTATCCTCTACAGGAAAGAAGAGCAAGTATCATGAGGATAATATTTTAAGTCTGCAGGAGTGCTCCTGTAGGCTTCAATGAAAGGAAAAAACTTTCCCTTTTAAACTTTGGGCCGAGTCTAGCTGGGAGGCTGTAGCTTACGCCTCCGTTTCCCCTGCTTCTGTAGCCAGGTGCGAGAACAACTTCCAGCTGGCCAGCACTTTTTCGGCCAGAAGATGGGGGGGGGGCACTTCAGGACATCAGAGCTTGCGGAGGAACCACGAAGCTCTGGAAAGCCACGCCAGGCTGCCAAATGATCCGGATTGCCGACAATGATGCCGATGGCCTCCCCCCCCACCTCTGGGGGGTGAATCAGGCCATTCCACAGGGCTGTAGTGGCCCTGCCATCCTGTGCCCCCTGCCCTCCCCCCAGGGCAGTTGAAACCATGGGGGAGGTGAAGCAGCGACTAGGCCATGAGGCAAGTTTATTGGTGGGGGGTGGCAGAAACCCCCTCCCTTCCCCCCTTTTTCTCCTCCAACTGCTCCTGCTACAGATGTGAGAGCACTATGGGGGGAGGCACAAGTGTACCTTCTTCTGCATAGTCTCAATAGCAACATAAGAATCTGCTTTCGTTTTCGGTTTCCTAGGCTTTGTGCTAGACCATGCCTCAGCAGGCCTTGTGGCCTGATTTTTCTACCCTAGCCTTTGCAGGCTTGTTTAACCTGCATGGCCACATGCATCCCAGGCCTGGTTGTTGTTTTCCCAGACTCTCTTCTAGTAAAGGAACTGGCTGTTTTTCCAGGTTTGGTGCCACCTCAGCACAAAGGATTTGGAAATTTCTTCCTTTGGTTTCCTTTTCAGCTCTTCCAACGGAGCCAGTAATGGAACTGTTCTATAAGGGGCCTGATTCAGCTGCTGAATTCTCACAGCCACAATCATTACAGCATTCACAGGGCAGTTCTTTCAATTTAAATAATGGGGATCTACTGAAATCTCCTAGGTTCCTAGTTCTAGGGCCAGGATTGAAGCTCCATTGTTCTGATTTTCTCTAGTTCAACTCTTCGAGGTCTATGGGGATTCTAGCTCGGGGAGTTTTTTTTCTCCATGTCCTATCCTTTCACCTTTTCCCTAGGCAGCTTGGTCCCTCAGCACCTTCTCCTGATCCCAATAAGGAGAATTCCTCTCATTGGAAGTGCACAGCCAAGAGAAAACACACATTTTATTTACGGTATTTATTTATTTGCACAATTTCTATACCGCCCCCTCTCCCGAAGGACTCGGGGCAGTGTACAGCCAACTAAAAGAACCACTAAAGATAAATAACAGTTAAAACAGATTAAAAACTAATTAATATAATGGCCGATCAAATTAAAACCTGATGTAAAAAATTTAAAAATTTAAGACAATTAAAACCAATTTAAAAACTAATTAAAACTAATTAAAATCCCCAACGGATAGTACTAGGCCAGACCAGCCTGCTGGAACAAAAAGGGTTTTAATGCGTGCCGGAAGGTTCGTAGGTCTGTGATGGTCCAGTTCTCCGGGGGCAATTCGTTCCAAAGGGAGGGTGCCCCCACAGAGAAGGCTCGAACCCTTGGGGCCGCCAGACGACACTGTCCAGACAATGGAACCCCAAGTAGGCCCGCCCTATGGGAACTCACAGGTTGGCGGGAGACTGATGGTGGCAACAGGCGGTCCCGTAAGTACCCGGTCCCAAGCCATGGAGTGCTTTAAAGGTGAGAACCAGCACCTTGAATCACACCCGGAAGGCCACAGGGAGCCAGTGCAGCTCGTGCAGGAGAGGTGTAATATGGGAGCTCCGAGGAGCCCCCAAAATCATCTGTGCAGCTGCATTCTGCACCAACTGCAGCCTCCGGATGCTTTTCAAGGGGAGCCCCATGTAGAGAGCATTGCCATAGTCTAGGTGAGAGATGATGAGGGAAGAAGTGACTGTGCGAAGAGTGCCCCGATCCAAAAAGGGCTGCAACTGGGAGATCTTTAGGACCTGATAAAAAGCCCCCCGTGGAGACGGCTGCAATCTGATCTTCTAATGACAGCCATACATCCAGGAGGACACCCTGATTGCGAGCCCTTTCCGTGGGGGTCAAAATCTCTCCCCCCATGGCCAGCAATGGAACAAGCTGGCTGTATCTGGGCACAGGAAACCACAGCCACTCAGTTTTGGCCGGGTTGAGCTGGAGCCTATTTAGACCCATCCAACTCCACATGGCCTCCAGGCATCAGTTCATCACATCGATGGCTTTGTTGGGGTGGCCTGGGGTGGAAATGTACAGCTGAGTATCAGCATACTGATGGAAATCCACCCCAAAGCTATGGATGATCTCACCCAGTGGTTTTACATAGATGTTGAACAGTAGGGGCAAGAGCACCGACCATGAGGCACCCCACATATTAAGGGCCTCGAGGCCAATCTCTGCCCCCCTGTCAACACCAATTGCGAACGGTCGGAGAGGAAGGAGGAGAACCACCATAAAATGGTGCCTCCCACTCCCAACCCCCCCAATCGTTGCAACAAGATACTGTGGTGAACAGTATCGAAAGCCACCGAGAGGTCTAATAAGAACAGGACAGAGGAATAACCCCCGTCCTGTGCCTTCCAGAGATCATCCACCAATGCGAACAAAGCCATCTCTGTGCTGTACCCGGACCTGAAACCCGATTGGAGAGGATCCAGATACATCGCTTCATCCAGGTGCTGAGGGAGCTGGCGTGCCACCACAGTCTGAACAGCCTTCGCCAAAAAGCGAAGGTTGGAGTCTGGCTGATAGTTAGACAGCAGTGTTGGATTCAGGGATGGCTTCTTGAGGAGAGGTCTCACCACATCTTCTCAGGCTTCCAAGCAAGCTGCCACCTTGACCAAAAAGGCCAAGAAGACATCCAAGACAGAGGAGAAGGATGCCCTCAGAGGCCTGAAGGCACTGGAAAAGCAGATGGCTAGATCCTTGGGGTGCCACAACAAACCCAGAAAGGACCCCCATGCTGGCTCCTTCTGCATTGCACAAACCAGAGAACAGGCCTTTCCTGTTGACACAGGGTGCGCAATTCCAGAACATAACTATGGAACAACCAGAGAGCATGCCTGGGTCCCTGGGAAGTCCATCCCCAATTTCCCCCTCAGATGGGTTGAGCGAAGAGGCTGTTCCACAGAGCAAATCAGTTCCTGTAACTTCATGTCCTTCAGGGCCGGGGCCCCATCTGGACTTATTCCCTTCCTCTCTCAGGTGAAAATGCTCATCATGGAAGCCTTAAAACAGAAGTCTGGAAGATTCTTTCCTTCCACAATTTTCTTCCAGACAACTGCGCGGAGGTTCACCAGCGGAACTTTCATTATCCTTGTCTCCCAGATATGACACATTGGATTACTGGGAGTAGGGCTCCTCTGATGGCTCTGACTACAGCCTTCCTCAGTCTGGGGAAGAAGATCTTCTATTGGCCAATGAAGACCCGCAGCCTGAAATTCCATCCACTTTGGGATTGTTTTGCCCTGCCTTGTTCCGGACTCTCCTTAATAAGGCCAACTCCATCATTTTGCAAGGTGAGACGGTGAAGGAGGGTGGAATTTCCACTTCCAAGATCGAAGGAGCCAAACAACTACTATTCTTGGAGAACACTGCCAAGGCAGAGGAAATCCCTGCCCCACAAATGTTTTTGAATGTCATTCAAAGGCAGTGGCTTACTCTGGTTGCCTGTCCTCCTCCAGTGTGGCAGCAGATGCCTTTACAATGTGGCAGCCAGACTGAATTCTGCGCTTCAACCATCAACAGTGGATGCCCTGGTAGCAGCCTTGGCCTCGGCAAACGTCCTACTTACACAAGTGGAAGAAGCGCTTAAACTGGATAGGAGGATAGGAAGTCAGAGCAACTGCTCTGTAGAGGGCACCAGGTGGTGGGCTGGGCTGTCCAGGCTTCAATGACAGTCTGGACAGCCTTCATCTCTGCTCTGGCTCAGACAACTCCAGGCTAGAATCCTGGCATCGGATCTTTGCCTACACCAAGATATCAAGAAGCTGGTCACAGCAGCGGAACTCTCTGCCGCTGCTACACTCCATGGAGCTAAGTTTGAGGCCCACTCCATAGGCTCAATTGTCTCCACCAGAGACAATTCTCCACCAGAGATAATTCTCCACCAGAGAATACTGTGGCTACGGCAATGGTCTGCTGACACTAAACACAAATGGTGTCTAGCAGCCACCCCATTCAAGGGGGACAAGTTATTCAATGAGGCCTTGGAACTAGTTTTGGTGGACACCAAAGATGGAAAGTCAAAGTGAATGCCGTCAGGGTTGAGTGTTTCTTCCCGGCACTACTTTTCCTTCTACCGAAGGTCTTTGTTTTGCCCGCAGGACAGCCCGTCAAGCTCAAACCTTCATCTATTTCACCAACGTCAGGACAGACAACCTTATTGAAGAAGATAACAGTCTCAACCATGAGGATCCTTTCAAGGGGGCAAGAATTGTCCCTTCAGAAGGTCCAAGGGACAATGGATCCCTCCTTCCCATTGGTGGCCGATTAGCCCATTTCACCAACCAATGGGACAAGACTACATCAGACATCTGGGTGCGATGCACAATCCAATTGGGCCTTCTTCTAGAATTCTAGTCCACACCTCCATCAAGATTCCTGGCATGCAAAGTCTCCAAGGATACTGCCAAGCACGACCTCGTGGAAACAGCCATTCAACACCTCCTAGATATCAGAGTGATTCAGCATTTCCCAACAGATCAAAGAAGTCAGGGATTTTATTCCATTCTATTTTGTATCCCCAAGACCTTGGGAGGTTAGAGGGCAATCCTCGATCTCAAGTACCTGAAGAGACATCTCATTTATTGATGCTTCAAAATGCATTTGCTACACTCCATTTTGACTTCAGTCCAAAAAGGGGATCTTCTCACGTCCATAAATCTCACAGAGGCTTTATTTGCACGTTCCCATTCACCCATCTCACTGCCAGTTCCTGCGCTTTGTCTACACAAACCACCACTACGAGTATCGGGCCCTACCATTTGGTGTCTTGTTCACTCCCAGGGTGTTGACGAAGCTGTTAGGTGTCTTAGCAGCTCACCTCTGCACCCTTCCAATATGAGTCCAATGTTACTTGGAGACATTCTAATCCTGTCCTCATCAATTGTTGTGGTGAGAGATGACTTGAAATTAGCGATCAACACCTTTCAACGCCATGGTTTCTCAATCAACATTCCCAAAAATCATCTGTTTCCCACCTTTCGGATACAGCATCTTGGAGCAATCCTCGACACTCAGGCCTGTATGGTCTACCTGTCTCCTGATCGGAAAGCGAGTCTCAAGGAGATAGTCTCATACATCCTCAGAGTTTGACTGGTCACATTGGCCATCTTATCCCAACTCCTGAGAAAGATGGTGTCATGTATAGACATTGTTCCTTGGGCAAGACTGCGTGCCAGACCACTCCAGTGGTTCCTCCTACCTCATCAGAGGGCAGGCACCAGCCATTCACAGATCAGGATCCTCGTTTCCCTTGAAGTCCTGACCTCTTTCCGTGGTGGACTTCCCAGGCCATAAACAGGGGGTGTCCTTTCAGGGAACCCAAAAGAGTGGTCATCATGATGGACGCCAGTCTGTTTGGCTGGGGTGGTCACCTTCGTCGCAACATGGCTCAGGGAAAGTGGTCTCCACAGGATCTGTACCACAGTATGTCAGGGTTCCACACAACATCAACAATGCAATCAGAACTCCAAAGAACTTGTGAAAGTTGTCAAGCTCTGGTGCCTCTTGCTGGTTCATTTCGGCCACCCACTCTGCGGCTTCCCCTTCGTTCAACACCTGGGTGATGACAATGGTCATTTCTCGTTTGGTGGCATAACGATGCCCATATGCATCGAAGTGCAGCTGGATGCTATTCAGGAAATAGGCCAGCTTCTCAGGAGTCCCATCGAACGTCGCCTTGAAGGGAGGTGGCCTTGGCGATGCGAGCGGCATCCGTGGCAATGGCTGGCCTGTGCAGACAATGGTCCCTGCAGTTGTGCCAGGGGCAGAGGTGCCCAAACTGGCTGTGCTGGGCCCCACTGGCACTGGACCCATCCTTGCCCCAGTTAGAAGGCCCAACCTGCCAGGATCTGCACTGCGGGTAGGAGCCAGGGCACCTGTCGAAATCCTGCAGCTTCTGCCCCTGGAAGTGGGGTTGGCGAGGCAGCTTGCAGTCCAAGGCTGCCTTCGATGGCCGCCGTAGCTAGCAAGTCTGGCAGGAAGGTTCCCTGTAATGCTCCAGATCCAGTCCAGAGCTGCGCTGCCCTGATCACTGCTGCAACGCAAAGGAGAACATTGTTACAGCCTATGAAGTCCAACGTCAACCGGCACCTGACTGCATTACGGCCCACTGCACCAGGAGTGTGGTGACTTCTGCAGCCTGGGAAACACAGGCCTGTATTGAAGAGATTTGTCGAGCAGCTACATGGGCCTCTCCATCACCCATTATTCATCAGTATCGACTAGATGCTTACGCTTTGGCCAAGGCAGCATTTGGACACCACCTATTGCAGCAAGTCCACTTCGACCAGTGAACCAGGACCAGAGTACTTCCCTCTCTTATGGACAGAAAACTTTGGTATGTCCAATCATCCTGGATTGTCTCTACAGCAATGGAAAAGGGGCATTGGTCTTACTGATACATTCCTTCTTGTTGTGAAGAGAGACAATCCAGTCCTGCCCGAACAAACTAGCTGGTCCTGGGCATAGGGATTGGACAAGGACCCTGGAGAAGAATCTTATTTTGGAAGACTTTGTGAAACTGGGGAGCAAGGCAGAAGGGGAGGGCCTTTTATGCTCTTCAGAACTCAGCCATAGACTCAGAAAGGCACAGAACTACCCATCATCCTGGATTGTCTCTCTTCACAACGAGGAGCACATCAGGTAAGACCAACGCTCTATTTATGACAGAGCAGATTAAATGCATCAGATAATAGAATTATCTAGTGATAATTCACTAGATGAATTATCAACATTAGATGAATTATCAATTATTCAACAGAAAACATTTTAGAAAATGTAAGCACCTTAACAACTAGTTTATCAGTTATTTTGAGAGGGTATTAAGATAAAATTTTTCCCTTACTTTTTATCTTTCAAAACATTTATTGTTTTTATTCTTTTAACATTTCTTCAATACAAATTATACAGTATGTAGTGGTTATGAATATTTATAGATTTTATGTACGAAATCAAATATAATACTTGTACAACAATTAGGTTGAAGGGAGGTGAAGGCTGTTACATGTTGGCTTTGCTTGGCTGAAATTTAGTTGCCAGGTTTCACAAGATAGCTTTGCTCTATTGAAAAGGAATAAAAGGAAATGGAATTGTAGTTACCTTATCAAGGATTAAACTTGTTACCTTGTGTAAAACTAAATCTTCCCATCCCCTCAAAATAGAGGAATAAGGTAAGAATTCACTTTCAACTTTTGAATACTGTGAAATAGCAATGATCAGTAATATTTTTCTTCTTATTTGATGTTTATTTCTAGGATTCTGTTGATCAGACTTCGGCACATACAGGTCGAGATCTAGTGGAACCTGGATACCAAAAACAATCAAGTCGCATTTCATTAAATCACCAAGGAGGTAAGGTAAAATAGCCATTTGTTGTAAAGCAATAAGCTAATAGCAGAATAACATCAAAAGGAAAGGCAGATTTCATGATTCCCCAAATTAAGGGTCTGCACCAGGTGTGTCAAACTGGATTTGTTTGAGGGCCAGTTCAGTATTGTAGTTCTCCTATGTGGGCCAGCGAGGGGGATGGGGTGGAGGGGAGTAGGGGAGAGAGATGGGACGGACGCCTCTTGCAACACAAAATAAGACATTCAGGGCCCCCACATTGCCCATTTTCAGCCCGGTTTTGGGCCATTTTCCAGATCATTTTTGCTGGCAGAGGCACTATGAGCTGGTTGTTTGATATTCCCTGGTCAGCCCTGCAGGCCTTGAGTTTGACACCCCTAGTCTACAACATTAGTTCTAGTTTGCCACAAATAGATTACCTATCAGGAAAAGAAACAATTAAGAAAATTTCTGAATTATTTTTACCTTCTTAAAGTTTCTCCTTAATCTTTGGCATAGGCTAGTAGAGATGATTCAGCTGTTCTGACCAGTGGTGGGATTCAAATAATTTAACAACCGGTTCTCTGCCCTAATGACTGGCTGGATGGGCATGGTCAGGGGGCATGACAGCACTCGGCCTCCTGTAGCATTCTGCTAGTCAAAACGGGGAGTGGGGGTTAATTACAAAATGTGGGCTTTGCTTTGTGACATCCAGATCCAGCAAGCAAGGGTGTGAACTGCACAGAAAATACACTTTTGTTTGCTTATGAAAAAAATATCCCCAAAGTCAGATGTACATTAAACTGGCTTTTAGCTACACATCTTCCCAGCAAACAGCAAATTTTGAAGCTCCAGATAAAGAGGATTCATTTTAGGATAAGTAACCACAGTTTGCATGTTGGAGATTCCTAAAAAGATGTTGGGAAACTCCGTATTTTAAAGAACATTTGAAGGAGGGCTGAAGAATAGCCCTTCTCTGCTGATCACCAATCATTACACTGTGAAGCAACTGATCAACACTGACAGGGTAAGCCACTAGTATATGAAAATAATAGCAACTCCACTCCCTTCTAGTATTGATGATGTTACCTAGTTTGGTAATGAAACATCTGCAAGAAAACCATCAAGCTCAGAGAGCACCAAGGAGCCCACAGTTCAACCCTAAGCTACACATATTCTCTTTTTTAAAAAATTTTTAAAATTTTTATTTTGATAATAAACAACACAACATAAACAAAAACAATATAAACAATATTTCATCCTGTGCTATACATAAGAAAGGAAGATTTGGTTCCTCGGATAAATCCTCATGATTGCCAAAATCCA
>JAEANM010011046.1:0-15475 GCA_017656035.1 Myanophis thanlyinensis
TTTCGCGGTCTTTTCTCAGACCTTGCTTAGACTTTCTGTAATCAGTCATGCTTTAGTAAAATAATACCTGTTTTCAAGCCTCATGGATCCAGGGTTTTTATTTCTTGAAGTTTGACAGAGAGAGAGCTGACACCTTAAAGATTAGCAAATATGTTCAAGGATAAATCTGCAAATGTTGGAAATGCCATCAGACACCTGGTTTGTACTATATAGTGGACATATCAAAAGATGAAAAAATATTGAATAAAAATACAGACATGGTGGGAGAAAATGATAAAACAACATATAGATTTGAAACTAGAGATATTTTTGTTGGACATCTTACCAGACAAGTATAATAAAGGGAATATATATTTGATTTTACATGTACTGACTGTAGCTAGAATAGTATTTACACAACAATGGAAAAGCGAAAAGATCCCAACAGATGAAATGTGACTAAAAAAAATATTAGAATGTGCAGAAAGAGATAAGCAAACACACTTTCTTCAATCCAGCTCAGTGTCCACTAATTTATTTGCCTTAGTTTTAATCCAAAAATTGTATATATTTTACCCTCTTAAAGGCCTCAGTGATTCACACTTTATCTTGTTCTTTGATAATAAAAAAAAAAAAGGTCTTGTAAACACAGCTTGTAGTTATGCCTAAATTCTTATCACTAGGTGTTTTCCAGGTTACAGGGAAGTTCTTATAATAATATATATAATAATAATGAATATAATAATGAAGTGCTTTGAGCGACTAGTCAAAGACCTCATCACTTCCTCATTACCGGATACACTGGACCCTCTACAATTTGCCTATCGACACACCCGCTCAACAGATGATGCCATTTCCCACCTCCTCCACACCTCACTCACTCATCTGGACACTGGAAAAGGAAACTACGTCAAAAAGCTCTTCGTGGTCTACAGTTCAGCATTCAATACCATAATCCCCTCCATACTGACCAAAAAGCTGAATCACCTAGGCCTCAGCCCATCTCTAAGTCGGTGGATCTCCAACTTTTTATCCAGGAGACCACAGGTTGTAAGGATGGGCAGACATGCCTCATCTTCACTCACCCTCAACACCGGAGCCCCCCAGGGCTGTGTTCTGAGCCCCCTGCTATACTCCCTATACACGTACGACTGCACAGCCACTACTGACTCCACCACCATCATTAAATTTGCTGATGACACCGTTGTGGTAGGCCTGATCTCAGATAACGAGACAGCCTATCTAAATGAGATCAAGAACCTGGAAAGCTGGTGCCAGGAAAATAACTTCCTCCTCAATGCCAGCAAGACAAAGGAGATGATAGTGGACTACAGCACAAAGCAGAAAAGAACATACCAGACCCCCATCATCAACAATAGCCCAGTGGAGAGAGTGGATTGCTTCAAATACCTAGGCGTCCACATCTCGCAAAACCTAACATGGACCCGACACATCGACACCATGGTGAGAAAGGCCCAACAATGCCTATACCACCTCAGATGACTGAAAGACTTCAGACTGCTCACAGCAGTGCTCCGAAACTTCTACTCCTGTATAGTGGAAAGCATCCTGACAGGCAACATCACCACATGGTTCGGAAACAGCACCATGCAGGACAGGCAAGCTGTACAGAGGGTGGTGCGCATAGCAGAGTGCATCATCCGCACCAAGCTCCCTGCACTCCATCTACAACAGACGATGCCAAACTACAGCCAGGAAAATAATGAAGGACCCTAGCCACTCCAACAACAGACTGTTCACCATGATGCGGTCAGGAAGACGCCTCCGCACCCTGAAAGCCAACACAGAGAGACTAAGAAGGAGCTACTTCCCACAGGCGATATGGACCCACAACAAACCCAGGTCTATAAAAATTCCTAATATATCTCTCCCAACTACTTCCCAATTATTATCCCTCCCTGTCCATACTATCCCCTTGCCTACTACCTCAAAAGTGGTTGCATACACATTTCACTGCATTTCATACTATGTATGTCTGTGCATGTGATGAATAAAATTTGATTTGATTTGATTATGTTGACTTTCCTCGGCAAGCTTTTTTTTTTGCCACTAGATGGTACTAGTCGCTACTTTTGTTCCCACTCTGCCTGCTTTAGCCTTTAAATTTAAAACAATCCGAAAAGGAAAAAAAAACCTTCTTCCTTCCTTCCTACCTTCTTGACTGCTTTTTTTTTCAGCAGAGGAGATCTTAATCAGAAACACAATTCTAAGTAAGTACTCTTGCAAATTCCAGCCTGTAACACCCACATAAATCCTTTTCTTTTCTTCTCCTTTCACCAATATTCTCTTTTATTTCAAATTAATAACTGGCCCCCAGCTTTATTTTTGCCACTTTTTTCTGGGTGGTGGAAATAAAACACAAATCCATCACCCCTTTTGGTTCCACTTGCTCTGCTGCTGCTTCTTTCTTGGGAACTCACTTTTCATTAGTTGGAAATCAAATCAAATTAAAACATTAAAAACACCCAAATTCAAGATATACAAGAGCAAGATATTTGGTCTGGTAGCCATATAGTCAGAAAACAGGATCCTTGGCACATTCAACACCCCAGGCTGAGGATCATAGCCAGGTTTTTAAGTCTCACAAATAGCTAACAGGGTTGGAGCCATTCTGTTCTCAGAGGGAGGAAGTTCCAAAAATCAGGAGCTGCTGCATAAAAAAGCTCACCTTCAGGTCCCCACCAGCCAAATTTTTGGCTGGTGGATTCTACAGCATGACCATTCTTCTTGACCTTGTAGGATGGGTAAAGACTTTTGAAAAAAAGTGATCCCTCTAGCACCCAGTTCCAAGCCATGTAGGACTTTACAGGTGACCATCAGCACCTTTCATTGAACCTGGAAATACACTGGTAACCAGTGCAGCTCATACAGGAGTGGTATTACATGTGCCATATATCTGGCACCATTTATTACCTGCACGACCACATTATGCATCAGTTGAAGTCTTCAAGGGCAGCCCTATGTACATAATGTTATGTTAGTCTAAACTGGAGATTACAAGAGCATGAGTTACTGTGAGCGGGGCCTCTCAGTCCAGGTATGGGCACAACTGGTGCACCAACTGGTGTACAAATGCCCTCCTAGCCAAGGCTACCACCTACTCTTTCAGCCAGAGCCACAAGTTCAGGATAATCCCGAGTCCCCAGGGAGAGGGGGCAGTATATAAATCTAAATAGATAGATAGATAGATAGATAGATAATCCCTAGATTGCATATTGGGTCAATGAACCACATCCAGATCCAGAGATGGAAGAACCTTGTCTCCAGGTGGTCCAAAATACCAAAGTCACTCTATCTTGCTAAGGTTGAGTCACAGCCTGTTTCGCCCCATCCAATCCCTAACCGCGGTCAGACATTAGGTTACAATATCCATAGCGTTATACAAGAGGCCTGGGACAGACATATAAAGCTGAGTGTCATCTGCATATTGATGATATCTCACCAAGCAAACTCATGTAAATGTTAAATAGAAGGGGAGAGAACAGAGACGTGAGACACCCTACAAAGTAGGGCCTGTGGGCTAGACCTCTTTCCCTCTATCAACCCTGACTGGAATTGGCCCAAGAGGAAGGAGAACCAACACAATACAGTGCTGCCCACCCCCAGTTCCCAGGGCCAGTGCAGAAAGACACCATGATCAATGTTATAGAATTTTACTTAACAGTATATGTGGCCTTAATCATTGTAAGCAATATTTTTATAGCGGAAAATTATGTCCGCTAACCCATGAAAGGAATTGCAACTTTTTAAAACTGGTCAGCAGAAGTATTAATTTTCATTTTCAGCTAGACATTCTGGGTCGGAAATGCATATACAGGTAGTCCTCGACTTATGATCACAATTTAGCCCAACATTATTGTTGTTAGGTGGGACATTTGTCAAGTAAGTTTTGCCTCATTTTATGACTTTTCTTGTCACATTTGTTAATTGAATCACTGCAATTGTTAAGTTAGTCATATGGTTGTTAAGTAAATCTGGCTTCCCCATTGACTTTGCTTGTCAGAAGGTCAGACAAGGGGATCGCATCAGCCTGGGACACTGCAACCATCATAAATATTAGTCAGTTGTCAAGCATCTGAATGTAAATCACGTAACCATGGGGAGGCTGCAAAGGTTGTAACTATGAAAAATGGTCATAAGTCACTATTTTCAGTGCCATTGTAACTTTGAATGGTCAATAAATGAACTGTTGTTAAGTCAAGGACTACCTGTATTTATTACAGTGGTAATAATGATAATAAAGGAGCCCTGGTAGTGCAGTGGTTAAAATGGAGTATTGCAGGCTGACTCTACCCACAGCCATGAGTTTGATCCTGACCAGCTCAAGGATGACTCAGCCTTCCATCCTTCCGAAGACAGTAAAATGAAGACCCAGTTTCTTGGGGCAATATGCTGACTTTGTAAACTGCTTAGAGAGTGCTGTAAAGCACTATGAAGCAGTATATAAATCTAAGTGCTATTGCTATTGCTATATTACACGAAATATTATTTGCAACATATTATTTATTATTTCCTGCTCAGGCAGGAAAACTGAAGATACCAAAATCTGACTGGCCTGGGAAAAATGTCAGAATAAAAATTAGAAGGGACTTTCCTATACCATTTCAGAGAAGTATTTTCTTCCAGTCTTTTATTTAAAACTTCCAGATAGAGCGCCCAGAATGTCTGGAGACAAGTAGTTCCATTAATTACTTGTTCTCACTTTCAGGAAATTTTTCCTTAGTTTTAGGCTGCTTCTCTCTTTCTTCAATTTCCATCTATTGCTTCTTGTTTTGTCTTCTGCTTCTTTGGAAAATATCTTCCCCCCCCCCCACCTCTTTGTGGCAGCCACTCAAAAGCCTGTTTTGTGACCTGCCTATCATACTCTTGGGCAAAGTCCAGACTCCTTTCAGTGGTGCATGAAAGTACATCTATAATATGTAGATGCAGATAATAAAGTCGAAAAAGGGTGAATAACATTTTTACAGAACTATAGATACTGCACATTGAGACCAGGGGTGACATGGAGTGTCTGGGTGGGGAGGAGCCAGGTGAGGTGCCCCTTGACGTGAGTGGTTGAGTTGGCCACACCCACCCAGTCACGTGACCACCAAGCCATGACCACCCATTCACATGACCAAGCCACACCCACCCAGTCACGTTACCACCAGGCCACATCCACCCACCAAACCACATCCACCCACCAAACCACGCCCACAGAACCGGTAGTAAAAAAAATTTGAATTTCACCACTGATCTACACCAGAGGGAATTTAGCAACCAAGAACATGCCAGTATAGACATTATTGACTCAAACTTCAGATTGGGGACCATGTGAAGCTTTGAGAACAAAATGTTATCTAAGAAAGTATCTGAGATATAACTTTAGTTCTATTTTTCCCAATGTTAGCTTTTAAAATTTATCTGGCTGCCATTACTAAAAATATATTATTTCTCCCAGATATCTTTCCTAGTCTTCTTCCTTTTTCATTGAGGAAGGCCATCTAAATATCTTTAGGCCATAGAATTTATAGTTAAGAGCTAAACTGTAAAGCACAGGTGTCAAACTTGCTGTCACATGACATTTTGTTGTGGAGCTGGGGTGGATATGGCCTGTGTGTGATGCATCCGGCCCAAAGGCCACCAGTTTGACACTCCTGCTGAAAGTGAAGCAAAGCGAAAGTGACTTTGATGTTCTTTCCTCCTGTTCAAGACAAAGCACATTATAGGCCAATAAAGGAGAAACCGCACATTCCTCTGAATAACATATACGTAGTATTAGGAATTATTTAAATTTCTTTATGCATTTAGTGACTAAATGTGACACACTCTTATAATGCAACAATGGATATGAAACAATTTGGACCCACTTACAGAAGATCACCAAGAGTTTCAGATCCCTGTTTTCAATTTTGTTGTTTGTTTTGAGTCCTAGAGATTGCTTGGACAAGCCCCTGAAGTTTTCTTAGCAAGTTTTTTTGGAAATGGTTTGCCACTGTCCTCTTTGTGAACTGAGAAAGAATGACTGGCTCAAGGTCACTCAACTGGCTTTGTATATAAGGAGGGACTAGAACACCTTGTCAAATGATAGCAACAATTAAAAAAACATCCATCCAATAGAATGATTGAAGAAAAATCAGAAATCAAGTTTGTGAATATTTTTCTAACATGAATAATTAATTGCTCAACTGAATGCATTCAGAAATATTTTATTTCTTACTTCTTAAGATATTACATAATACAAATTACACCATGATATTGTACATGATTCAAATAATGGATCTTAAGTTTCTACTTAAAATCAAAAACGACATAATTCTTGCAAAGCTGCCACATTCTACCTTCTTTCTTCACCTCTCAATAAGCAAATTTTATTTTATTTTCAAAGCAGGGATTTGAATTATTTAGAATTAATAAGGTTCCAGCTCTATCATTTTCTACTAATTGGCATAAAGTACAGATAATAGAATGGATCCAAGCGAACTATGTAATCCTTAGTTAAATAAGCCTACTTAAGATATGATTTTTAAAAAGATCATCATCAATCAGTTATCATGGACCAAATGGGAATCCAAGGATGCAGCTTCTTATTGTAAAAAGGATCCAAGCAGGTGACTGCACCAACTATAATAGTTGATAGTGGTACTTCCACCAATTCCTATCTGATCTCCTCACTATAGCAAATGCCCAATTTCTTCTTGAGACCTAAAGAAATGGAAATTAATGAAATTGGTAATTATTCCATGTATTTTTGGCATATAAAACATCAATGCCTCACTCAAATTCTGTAATGAGTGCCTTTTTATAATTTCTTCTCTATTGTTTGTTCTGTATTGCCAAAAGTCAGATATACTCTTAGGCATCAGTTTTTGTTATAAGAGCTTTCATCTTGTTTTTTAGACTGCAGTAATACTATTGCCACTTAGGTGTCAAAACAACCTTTATACTGTATTACAAGTCCAAATAATCTAGGTTTTAATATTTGTATAATGAGAGCTATAATCTTAAAACATTTTCAAATAATTTGTTTACAATGCAACTTATTTTGAAACAAATGTTCAGATTCAAATATATATCTTTGACAAAGAGGACCACACACAAATATTCATCTACTAATCATAACCAATTCAGCATCTGAAAAATGTTTTTCCTCTTACTCATTAAGTAGTTACAGAATGATCACATGCTCCCTGTATCCAACAAGCATGTTCGGACTGCTTTTGCATTTATTCATGTTATATGAGGTGGAATTTAATGATGTCTTTTTTCTCCAATTCAATGCAATAGTTTACCACTTTCAAAAGCCATGACATTCAGAGACAGAGAGACAGAGACAGAGAGAGACTGCCGGTACTGTAGTTTTAATTTTACAAAATTGCTTCTAGGCACAAGCCCATTTTTTTATACTAACTATAATTAAATTAATGCATCATTCTTATTTTGAGCTATTTCCAATTTTTAAAGCATATTATTCAATTTCCTCAAAGGTAAGTCATTCAAAAGGCACTCATCACTTAATTTGAAATTTTATACATTTAAGTCTTCCAATTATACTCTTATACACCTTTTTGAATTAGTTTAAACAAGAGTCAAATTATTAGCTTAGAGAACATCCCCCAAGGCTATCCAGGAATGTGTTAAGAGGAATAAAAAAAAAGTTCTGTCATATGCAGTGTCATCCATTTAAAAGGCAATGATATTCCTGTATGAATTGCCACACATAGCTCTGAATTCATTTCATCCTAAACATTATCTTGAGAAGATGACTGAGAGATATATAAAGAAAACAGCCTAAAGCAATAATGGTAGAATTAAGTGTAATTATGCCAGGTCAGATTATTTGTCCAACAAACCTAATATTGTCTAACTGGCAGTAGACTTTCCCATAATTTTTTGGCTCTTGTGGTTAACCAGTGGTGAAAATCAAATGAAAGTGATCTTGCATTTAACATATTTGCTTTTAAGTTTTGGGCTTTCTGAAGAAACACATGAATTCTTCAAATCTAAGAGAGAGAAAAAAAACGTACAACCAGTGGTGGGATACATCCGGTTCACACCGATTCAACCGAACCAGTAGCTAACACCATTGGCTAGCACTGCCCCTCATACCTCTCCTCTCAGCCACTCCTCGCATGGGTGGCTTTTGCCTATGTTTGTCCAGCTGTCAGTGGGGGGGGGACAGATGGGGGCCTGGGGAGGTGCTTCACCTGCTGCAACTATCACCCATGGGGGGCAGCTAGGGACAAGGCTGCACTGCCTGCATTGCCTCTCCACCTGCCAGCCCTTCCCTGCCTGCCTACCCCTGGCCTTCGGCCAAGCACAACAGGCCCAGAATGAATCTCCTACTTCCATCTGTCTTTACCTTCCAGCCTGCGGGGCTCTCAGCACTCTGCTCCCCATAGCTGTATGTGAAGGTAAGGCTGACTGCAGGGGAGGAATACCCGCTCTGGGCCTGCTGTGCTCAAACAAAGGGAGCAGGCCACCAGGCAGCTGAAAGAGGGCCAGAGGGACAATGTGGGCGGTACAGCCTCATGGTCCCTGGCTGCCCCCCCAGCCCACTGGCAGCAGTGGTAGGTGAGGCCCAGCAGCTGCAGAGAGTCCAGATGAAAGGTGAGATGCAGGATGGGGGAGGGGGTGAGTGGCAGCAGAGAAAGAGAAGTTTTGAAAGTGCTTGCTCGCCTCCAGACACTTGTTCCTCAGCGTATGAAAGTCCTGTTTCAAATATTTCACAGCTTTAGAATTGGAGCCCAGGCCCAGCCATTGTGCTTAAGGTGCCAGGGCCTTTCCTGATGAGGCTGCAACTCATGATCCCAGTGCCGCTCTCTGGATGGCGGCTGCTCCTGCTGCAACTCCTGGAGGTCACTATGGCGCCACTTCAACTGCTTCCCTGCGCTGGAAGAGCATGAGGCCAGGCAGGCAAGTGAGGCAGCCATCCAAGAGGGCCTTGCTTTCCATGGCATCACACAGCTCTCCCAGGGAGGTAGGAAAGGAAGAGAGAGGTCGCTCTCTCTCAGGGAAGAAGAGCGGAAGGACAAGTGGAAAATACATACAAAATGAATTTACCAGGAGATGACAAATACTTTTCAGACAAGATGTGAAATTTTGAACCTTCAACCTTCTAACATCATCATCATCATCTTTCCTCTATCCAAAATTGAAAGTTAAACTTTAATTAACTGGCAATATCTTAGAGCAAGGGGTGTCAAACTCACAGCCCGTGGGCTGGACCCGGGCTGCAGGGTTGCTTAGACTACCCCAGAAACAGTGAAGAACCAGCCTACACTGTCTCTGTCAGTGAAACCGGAGTTTGGGATGGCCTTCCCAGGCTCTTGTTTCATCCAGGATGGTCTCCTGCCGCTGCCAGTGGGCTGCAGGAGGCCATCACAGCCAAAAACGGAGTTTGGGAACTAGTTTTTGCTGGCAGAGTGTTCAGGCTACTACCTCTGACACAAGTGACATCAAGCTGGCCCCACCCACCCTGGCCCCCTGAGGTGAAACACAACCCTGATGCAGCCCTCAATTAAATCGAGTTTGACATCCCTGAACTAGAGCACCTCACATACACTGCAAAGTTTAGGAATTGTTATCAGTACAGTTGGTCACATAGCCTTCTAATATTAAGGAGAAGTAGATAACCCATCCTTCACAACAATACCTTATTATTTAAAGCAATATCTATTTTAAAATTCAGATACAGTGTTCTTTAAAAATACAGTAATATGTGTTTTAATAGAAACAGCTAATATTCTATCTTCTCAATAAGAATCATTCTACTTCGTTTCAAGAGTAAAAAAAAAGCTTCTAGATTTGTCTACGCTCCATACAAAATAAAAAATAGGGAAGTACAGATTTCAAAGGTCTATCTGTATAATTATTTACTTCTCCCAAGAAACTTTTTGTAGCTACTCCTATTTATCATTCTACTGTATATTATATAAAACTAGTTTAAATGAAAATACATTTAACAGCTCACCTAATAGGCCTCATATATATAAATATATAAATGAGATAAATGTATCTTGGACTGAGGAGTATCTTGGGCTTGGACTGAGGAGGCACAGCTAAAGCTAAGGCTTGCCTTAACTGCACTGATTGGAATGTTTTCGAAGACACCTCTGCAGACTTAGATGAACTCACAGATACTGTAACATCTCTGTGAAGATCTATGTGTATTGACCAGGAACTTGTGAATATACAGTAACAATAAACCTTGGTTCACAGCTAAACTTAAGCAGCTACATCGTTCCAAAGAGGAAGTCTACAGAAAAGGTGATAGAATGCTGTACAATCAGGCCAGAAACGTTATTAACAAAAGAAGCTACTCTGAAAAGCTAAAGAATCAGTTCTCAACAAATAAACCAGTAAATATGTGGAAAACTCATAAAGATATCACGGGTTACGGCAAACCTCCTTTCCAGGCTGAAGGAAATCAACAACTAGCAGATGACCTGAATGAGTTTTACTGCAAGTTTGAAAGGAAACTACAGCCACCTACGGTATCTCCACAACCCACATCTCAGACACACCATCAACAGCCAAGCCTCCTATAACTGACCCCATCCCATTGGGTTCACAACCTCTGGTAATCACAGAAAAGGAAGTGCTAAATCTATTTCACAGACAAAAGCCAGGAAAAGCACCAGGCCCACACAAGATAACTCCTTCTTGCTTAAAAGTCTGTGCCAACCAACTGGCTCCCATCTTCATCTGAATCTTCAATAAATCACTAGATATATGCTATGTTCCTTCTTGCTGCAAACGCTCTATTATCATCCCAGTGCCAAAGAAGTCCTCCATCAAGGAACTAGCCTCGTGGTGCGACTTGAACAATCTGGAACTGAACACACTCAAAACCATAGCAATGATAGTAGACTTTAGGAGAAACCCTCCCATACCTTTTACAATACTAGACAACACAGTATCAACAGTAGAGACCTTCAAATTTCTAGGTTCTGTCATATCTCAAAATCTAAAATGGACACCTAACATCAAAAGTGTCATCAAAAAAGCACAACGAAGAATGTTCTTCCTGCACCAACTAGAAAGCTCAAACTGCCCAAGGAGCTGCTGATCCAGTTCTACAGAGGAATTATCAAGTCGGTCATCTGCACCTCTATAACTGTCTGGTTTGGTTCTGCAACCCAACAAGACAGACATAGACTACAGAGGATAATTAGAACTGTAGAAAAAACAATTACTACCAAACCTGCCTTCCATTGAGGACCTGTATGCTGCACCAGTAAAAAAGAAGGCTGGGGAAATACGTACAGACCACTCACATCCTGGACATAAATTGTTTCAATTCTTACCCTCAAAATGATGCTATAGTGCATTGCACACAAGAACAAGTAGACACAAGAACAGTTTTTTCCTGATAGCCATCACTCTACTAAACAAATTCCCTCAACATTGTCAAATTATTTACCAAGTCTACATTACTATTATTCTTCTGATTGTTCTATCACCCATCCCCTCCCACTATGACTATAACTTGTTGCTTGTAGCCTTACGATTTATACTGTTTCCTAGTATGATTTGATTGCTTATTTGTATCCTATGACTATCATTAAGTTTTGTATCTTATGATTCCTGACATATGTACCATTTCCCCTTATGTACATTGAGAGCACATGCACCAAAGACAAATGCCTTGTGTGTCCAATCACACTTGGCAAATAATTTATTCTGTCTGTCTATCTATCTAGATCTCATAAAATAGAAAGCAATCATTATAGCCATTCATCTAGATCTATTTTTCTCAGTAACTTTTAAGATGTGGGAAATTCTGGAATTTGAAGGTCATACATTATAAAGTTGTCAAATTTGAAAAATGTGATCTGAAGTTGTTGCCTTCTAAAATATGAATTCATTTCAATAATTTGCAGATTCTGAAAAAGTGAACTAATATTTGTAGTGTTTTGTTTATGTAGTAAGTGTTAATATTTTCCCTTTTGAATTGAACTGTTTTAAAACTCTATCAAATTAGAATTATCTCCCAGAGCAGATTCCTAAATTGTGACTAAAATGCTAACTATCCTTTTGGGGAAAAGTCATTATTTCTTTGTAACAATCTTTTTTCTGCCTTTGAAAGATATATTTTCATATTACCTAACACAATTATGCTTTAATCTTACAGTATTTGAAATATGATCTGTGTTAGAAACAGTCTAAGCCAATTTGTTTTCAATACTCTGCTCTTGATAATTCAACAAACCTGAGTCCAATCTGCAACATGTGTTATCTACATTTGCATAGAGGTGAAAGAATGGCTTGTATTGAAAAAGCAATCTGAACTTTAAGTGTTATACACACATCAAACAATAAAAGTTAGGTATTTTTATCGCATCACTTGTTACTTATCTGAAGTAATTCTTCTCAGTTCAAAGGGTCAATTTCACACCAGGATACCAGTATTTATCAGCTGGCCCAATTGTAAAGAGAAGCCTTGTTTTCAACTGGTATGACAATAGTGCAATCAAACAAGCACTTCAAAAGATATGGACTATAGAGATACTTTGAACTGACCACAGCCACCAATGCTAATTTCCACTGGGCATTCTACATGCAGAAGTCTGAAGTCTTTATGTGAAAAAATGCATAAAGTCAATGTCACACAGCTATGTCAAAATGAATCTGGAGCCCATGGATCCACCCAACCAGTATAGGGGCAGAGTGTGAAATGCCCAACTGCAGTCATCATTTAGCCATAGGAAATAATGAAGGGCACAAAGAAATTGCAGGTGAACTGCTTTTTATAACTATTTTGCTTTGGTTTTATACATCAAAACAAAGTAATCATAACCACCTACCTAGCCATTCTATCACAACTAAATCATTACCCTATTATAATTGCTGCAGTAAACATCCATTGATCTTTCCAAAATAGGTTACTTAACTGAGATGCAAAGTGACTATAAAAAGTAAGTGCCAGAGTTTGGCCATTTCATTGCCTATTTACTTTCTTTATTTGAACAGATGGTTGAGCTCCCAAGTAAACACAGCCTGGAAGAATGCCATTCATTCTGTTCCTTTCCCGTCTCTTTTTTTCCTCAGCTATCCTACTTTTCTAACTTTAGTTTGACCAAATATTTACCTTATCTCAGCATCCAATAATAAATGGTATTAAGTTTTCTCAAATCAATTAAAAGCATTGTTTAATAATCCAAATTCCTCCAAAGGCCTGTTACTACAAATTAATTTAGTAAATTACAATGTATGTAATATCAGCATCACCTAATTATTATGTTTTAAGACCAACAAATCTATGTGTGTATTAAAAGCAGATAATTGATGAAAACAGCAGTCTTTTCAAAACGATCAGTTGGCATGTCCAACCCACATGGAGATCAGGACTAAGAGAAAAACCACCTGGGAGGAAACCAGCCTTTTGCTTTCACACATGCAGAACAAAATAAATCCTTAGTACCACCAGTGTTCACTGCCCCTAGACATCTAAGCTATATTATATTTTTTTCTGGAATTTGGGAGGTTTTATTCCATTACATGGGGTGGTTTCCTCTCCTCTCCTCTCCTCTCCTGTTGCTATTAGGGGAATTCAAAGAATTAAAATTTCCCGCAAACAACTCTTTTCCTATTTAACCTCAGAAAACAAAATGTCAGGTTATTAGAGCTAGAAGGGTTTAGTCTGCTGGCTAGCTATAGTATGTTGCTGATTTAAGGGAGATTGCACCTGCTTTGCTACAGATGCTTGTTATACTTCCCAAGTGTGCATGTGTAAAACTTATACCGCAGTACTGGAGATTCTTCTTGTTGTCTGAGCTTGATTTTTCTTTTGCAAGCATCACTAGATCAAGTAATTAAGCCTAGCTGAGACCACCAAGAACCTGCCAAGTTCTGAACATTTATCAACATCAGTTTTAAAAGGTTATCATGATCTCTCAGTATTAAATATTTAAAGTTTTAATTGTAATTAAAGCATTTCACAGGAAGCATTAGATGCTGTCCTAATTGGGAAGCTGATACTTAATAAGCTCAGCCCACATTGTGGAAATTACCTGATTAACACAGCCCTCTAATTTTGGATATGGAACAATAGTGACCGCTAAAACATGTTAAAAGAATGCCATGGCAGGAAGCTTAAATAAATAACATTCCATTTCCCAATACCCCAAAAGCTTTTCCTATTTCTATGATGGCATAACTAATGAAACCTGGGTTACCCTTATCATTCCATCAACGTACATTAAGAAGATAGGTTTCAGCAACAGTTACGGTATTTTCTGATTTGGTGGCTAGACCTTGGACTGCACAAAGGAAACACTTTGTTGATTGAAGAGTTTGACTGATGATTTAGCCCAACTGCCTGGTGTTCAATTATCATGTAGATTTTAGAGACTGAGTATAGTGCCCAAGGCTACAGGAAGGCAGGCTTCCATAATAATATCTTAAGAAAAAGACTCAGATGTGTGTCTTTCTTCTGAAGAAAGGAAATTTCTCCTTGGTAGAAGAATAAAAATAACCTGCTCAGATGTTAGGGTATTCAAAGTTTGAGTTTGACCAGTGGCGTTCTATCATAAGCATTTTTCATTGGAGGAACCCTGAGAAGAAAGGTCTCCAATAAAGTTTTAAATCGTCATCCTTTCCACTTGTAACAACTGTGAAGACAGTTTTACAACATTTCCTCTGGAACAGCAGGGTGGACAGTTTCTTACTGGTAAGAACTAAGAAGAACAACCTTTTTCATTTGGCTTTTGGTCTTGGATTTCATCCCTATATTGTAGTCAAGTTACCATAACACAATAACATATCTTCTCTATCCCTTCCAAGAAATAGACTCTTCCCATTCCCTTTCTACAATCACTAGCTGCTGTTCTAAAAAACAACACTTTTTTCACTTGGCATAAAAAGCAAATGTGGCAACAGATAAAGGTGGGACAAGTTGGCAGCATTCTTTTGTACTGTTTATATACCACAATATAGTATTCATGTTGGTAATACATACTTTTGAATAGCCACAGTAAGCACAAAGAGAACCTCAGCATGTTAGGAAGAGAAGGTTGAAATCTTTACTGAAATTCTAGTGAAAATTACAGATACCCCAATGAGTACTATTTGCTGCAGAAGAGAAGCAACAAAAAGTAAAAATGCCATACACATTTCACTGCATTTTGTACCATGTATGACTGTGCATGTGATGAATAAAATTTGATTTGATTTGATTAGTCTTCTAGACAGGTAGAACAGCTTCAATGGAAATATTTCTGAGGTCTGTGGCATGGGGAAAATTGCTAAAAGTCCTATCTTCTATATCACAGAATTATATTTTTGTACCTCAATTGATTGTTAAAGTTACAAAACAAACAAGCATCAACCTATCATATACTTTATGCAATTGTTCTTGGGCAAAAGTAGTTTGGTCTCTAGTTCCCATTGAACTGTCTGTACACAAGCAATTTCAATTAAATTTCAATTTCAAATTTATTGGTCACATACACAGTCATACATGGTACAATATGCAGTGAAATGCTTACGCAAC
>JAEANM010011047.1:0-15475 GCA_017656035.1 Myanophis thanlyinensis
ATCAAGCTTTTCTCTTACCAACATCGTCCTCCTGCGCATTCTTGTATCCTGCCTGGTTCCTCTTTGAGGTGGCCATTCCTGACCACCGACTTCACTACTTTCGGGAAAGGGATAGCCAAAGCAAGGAAGATTTACATATCTCTCCCATCCCTGGCAGCTCCCCCCTCTTCACCTTCCTCTTTGGGGAAAGTTTATAGCCTCGTAGCCAAATGGCTCGAGTCGCTCCAGTAGTGAGCACAGATCGAAACCGCAGACAATCGCGGATTCCGACCTGTCGGCGAGGAAGCCAAACAGGAAGTCCCGGCTTTTTACAGTTTCTTGTAACTCCATCTACTATTCCTTGTATTAGTCCTTGATGTACTGTGTAGTTAACTGCATTTCAACAATTTTAAAAGGCACATACGTGCTTCAAATATATGTGGAGAAACTCAAGGGTTTTTGCTTCTGTAGGTGCCATTGAGTTAACATGTCCTGCTAAAAGAATGTCCTTTTTATTTCAAAATCTGCTTTGGAGGGTTGAGAATGTGGAAACTCCCATGCAATGGAGGAAAGAGAGTTGTGTAAAAATTACACTACTTGTACTGTGGTGGATTTAGGTTTATGTATTTCCCAAAGAACAGTATGTCTTTAATATTTTCTTATTTAATTTTAGTATGTGATGGGTGACTGAGAATTGTATGCTATGATTATCTGTGGATGAAGAGTATATGTAGGCAAGAAGATAGCTCTTATGAATCTAATGCACAAATAAAACACAAATACTTTTCACATCTGATTCGATGATAAACTATATTTGGATTTATTATTTCAAGGCTTTTTGACTATAATGGTGCTACAATACAAATTTGTATTTTTTCCCAAATGTTACTGTAAGACAGTGATGTCAAACTTTATTTCATTGAGGGCCACATCAGGGCTGCATTTGATCTTGGGGGGCTGGGGTGAGCATGGCCAGGGTGGGCGTGGCCAGCTAATTGTCACTCATGTCAGGGTCACCTGTTGTGGCCTGAGATCTCTGCCAGTGAAAATGGACTCCTGAGCTCCACTTTTGGCTGTGATGGCCTCCTGCAACCCTCTGCCAGCAAAAACAGAGCTTGGGAGGCACCATGGGCCGGTCCTTCGCTGTTTCCAGAGTGTCCCTTTGAGCCAGATCTAAGTACCCTGTGGGTCAGATCCAGTCCCAGGGCCTTGAATTTGACACCCCTACTCTAAGAAATCAGACCAAGTTAATATATTTATGGGATATTTAGAAAAAGAATAAAACATTTGTGTACGTGTAGTATACACGTAACAGAGTGGAAAAGATTATTTAGCTTTGTGCCAGCCTATTAAGGGACAATAGGTACATACACAAAAAAGAATGGATTACCATATTGACCCTATTTATTTTCACAGCAGGTACAAGATTAGGTTAGGGTTCATACCAGAAATATGAACTTGCTTTTGCTTCTTACAATTAAGTCTAATTCAACCCTGGTCTATAGTTTCAGTCTAAAAAAGATACAGATTCACAAATAATAACATGTCATTTAATGTACCCATCTATATATATATATAATAATAATGGAATTGTGTGGATGCATGTATATGGTACATGCTGCATGAGTATTTTTGTAACAATTTTAAGGATTTTAAAATATTTCAACACATTGGCACAATTCACAAAATCACACATAACTTTAGTCTTGCTGATTCTAAGAACTCCTCCCCCCCTCCCAGCTAAACCAGTGCTTTATAGCACTCTCTAAGTGGTTTACAGAGTCAGCATATTGTCCCAACAATCTGGGTCCTCTTTTTACTGATCTTGGAAGGATGGAAGGCTGAGTCCATCTTGAACTGGTCAGAATCAAATTCCTGGAGTGAGCAGTGAGTTAACCTGCAGTGCTGCATTCTAACCACTACTCCACCCTGGCTCATATACATATAGCACTGCCTATAACATTGTCAATTTGGAATAAAACTATGTAGCATGCCTTGGGATATCCCAATGAGTGTCCTATGGAAGGACAAGCTTCTGTGTGGATGTTTTGCAGGGTATATTATCTATCCCCCAGCTCTCTTGTCTTCTGTTCTGATATTAATCAACCCTCCTTTAAAAGATTTGACTCAGGGCCAAATGAAACCAGCTGTGAGGAAGGTGAAGGGTTAACCTAAAGCATGCAGCTGCTAATGTTAGTTTTGGAGGCAAATTCAAGTCTTCAGGGATAATCCACCCCAGCAAGATCTGACATGAGATGTGATTTTTGGGGCCGTTGGGTATGTTGACTGAAATTACTGAAGACACTTCTTGCCTCTCTCCCTCTTTGCTTTTCTAAATGAATCCATTCTTGACTGATTACAGAAATTGTCCATGGATTGTTTTGCTTGCTCTGTTACAGGTTTTCAAAATTGTTAGGGTAGCTAAAGAACCCTAAAGTACTATGAAAAGTGGACAAAGAAATATCTCTGAACTTGGTCTAAGAGAGATGGGTGTGTTTATCCACCATCTCTGTGACACTCAGAAAATTAAAATTTAGTAATATGTTTAGCTTAGAAACATGTTTATTAAAAAAAATGCCATTGGAGGAAATCTTTTTAATAAATTTGCTTCTCAGGACAGCATGCACAAAGTGTTTTGCAACACAGACCCTTCTAAATAATCAGAAAAGGTGGAATTTAGTGCAAATACATAATCTAAGACGCCCCTGTCAAAAAGAAAAATGCAAAACTCCTTCTCCTCTAGAAAAGTCTCACAATATATCTTAAGTAATATAAAATGACCCTAGAATAGTTAAAACATTGTCATTAGGAAACCAGCTTAAGTAAACTCACACATTTTTTTCCAATATATTAAACTTGATTATGGAAGTCAAAGGCCTATAGATTTTAAAAAATGATTTCAGTTTCTATGTTCTCATATATCAGCATTTACTGGAAAGCAAAGGCGACTTATTTCCAGCTCAACTGTGATTTACTTGAAACTACTGCAGTTTTAATTTTCCTTTTCGGATAACTTAGTTCTATTTTCCCATTGAAAGGTGTCCTCATCTCTCATTCTTGTAACTCACTTTCAGGCCTTATAAGGAAATGGTAGCTTGGGGGCTTTGTAGCTCTCCTTCAATGGCCTGGATAAAAGAGAGTTTTGTCAATTTCCTTTCAGTTGAGGAGACTGCAAAGTGTGCCATATGATTTTTGTTTCTTTTAGCATAAAGGAAGGGAAGGGCAGGGAGAAGGTTTATGTAGCAGCAACAGCTGTATTAGTTCAAATCAGTGATATTTGCTTCTTTTTCTCCTTTCAGGTCAAAATGGATTTCAAATATCTTCAGAAGCTCAAGGAATGAAAACAGTAAGGTGGGAATGAGTGCTCTGAATGATTCTTGCAGGCTTTGGTGGACAGAGGATATTAGTTCCTATAACCAAGCAGATTTTACCATCCTACCATCCAAGCACTAATGACATATAGGCTTTCCAGAGTACCTATAATGAAATAATTCTTAAAGCAAACCCAAATTCTGTGGGTATCTTTTTTAATCAAATGATTGAAAGGAATCTAATCTGGATATGATTCTCTGAGCATTTCTAAATTAAGTCTGGAATTTTTTATGTGTCTTCCTCATATTTACTAGCTATATGGCTGAGATTTCCATTGTGGGTTTTTCCATTTTAGAAAGAACTATATTCATAGAGCCTGGCTGACGGAGAGGGTGAAGATCAATTCCCTTTTGATAAATTTAAACATTATCCAAATTGAAAAGTTTCTTCATGGAGAAGATGGTAAAAATTTGAAGTTAAAAATCTGGGAGAAAGCAAAAATATCAGTTTTAGCCATCCTTATTCTAAGAGTTATGCTTCTTATATATACATATGCATGCCTGTGGGGTTTTAAGTGCAAGGTGAGAAATGCGAAAGCATAAATTGAGATCTCCACTAGGGTCTATGTTCACTGGCGCAACCTGAGCTAGTCACTTTTTTCTTGTCCATCTGACAAGGTTGCTTAAAAAAGGAATAAGCATCACACAGTATATGTCACTGACTCTTCAGAAGAAACAAATGGACCATTATTTAGGGGACTTGGATCCAGAAATAAATATTCAGGAGATGAGGTGAATTTCCTAACATTTGTTTTGTAAGTAAAAAATTGGAAGTGGGGAAGCTATCAAGTTAGACCACTGCCTCCTTTTCTCCAAGAAAGTTGATAACTAATTTTTGATTGCTTGAGAATTTTATGGGCAAGTCCCTGTGCTCAGTCATTCAGACGCTAGTCATTTCACAGTTGGACTTTTGTAATGCACTCTTCACAGGGCTACTCTTGAAGTGGACCATGTAATACCACTGTTCTGTGAACTGCCAGTCCACTTCTGGGTGCAATTCAAGTTGCTAGTAATCATCTTTAAGGCTCTTCATGGCATGGGTCCAGGCTACTTGAGGTACTGTCTCATCCCACTGGGACTGACCTGTTCCACCTGTGCTGGCAGAGGAGGCATGCTTCCAATTACTCTGGCTAGTGGGGTCCAGAACAAGAGCCTTCTCTGTATTTAAGCCTGGCCTCTGGAACATTTTGCTTCCTGGTATGAGGTTGGCCCCAATCCTCCTGACCTTTTGTAAAAGTCTAAAGACCTGGATTTAACAGTCACCTTAGGGACCCAATGGGGGGGGGGTTTACATCAGCGTGGTTGATCGATTAATAACAGATCCCACCTCCCCATCACCCAGACCACTCTTCCCCATCTGTAATTGGATCCTAGCATTTGTTGGTATTAATTTATTTTGTTTTTAGTATACATATATATTTATCTTTTATCATTGTAAGAGTTACCCTGTGGTAAGATGGGCGGCAAATAAATAAATGGCAAGAAGGTGCCTATCGTCCCTGTCACTGCATTTTTTATTCTTATATTCCTGTTTTCCTTATTGTTTGACAAATTCTAATAAATAAATAAATGCAATGAAGTGATACAGAATAGCTTTCTGGCCACTTCCATATCCTAGTGATATATTCTGCCCTATACAGACAGATCAGGCCTTCAAGCTGGTATTTCCAAAGTTAGCCTTAGAGACATTGGCAAGCAGCATTGAGTAAATGTATTGCATGCCTGAATAAAATCCAATTTTAAATAAAGCTCTTTTAGCTTGTATGACATTCATGTAGGAGAGAACATCAACACCACTGTTAAAAAGCTACGAAACTCTAGCAATTGGTGCTGGCTTTCTGTTTCTCCTGTTGTGCCTGCAAACTCCTAGAACTGAGTCTGTGATATTACAATAATTTCTTTGCCAAGAGGACGTGCTGAAATAAACATAGGATTATGACTCTCCCCATAAAAAAAATCAAATGAAGAAGGGGGTGGTGGAAAGTTTCTGGGGACAGAGGGAAGAAAGCTTCCATGCAAATATTGGCAGTATTGTTAATTAGCAAAAATAATGAGGGAAGAGAAGAAAAAAATAGGTCAAGTACTAGATTCTTTTTTTAAAAAAGTCCATTCACATGGCAGTCAGAAAAAATGGCATCTTTAGCAGGAACAATTTGACAAAATAATTCTCATACTATGTTTTTGGAATTAAGGACATGTTACCATTTGTCTTAAGGCAGTTTAGCTGGGCCTGTGGCTTGTCCAGAGTAGAAAACAAAGCAGGGCCAGCTGGTAGGGCTGGTCAACATCTAGGTGGGAGACTGTCAAGCCCTTCCAGAGCTTTTAATACAGATATTTCCATTCATGAGATAGGAATATAGGCTTGGATGGACAAAAAATGGAAACTTCTCTGATGGAAGGTCTATACCAGACCTTTAAGCTGCTCTTTCCTGTTCACATGCTAGCTTGCCCTAAAGTAACTTAAGAAAAACATGTTGGATTCAGATCCTCACATAGCAGTTTGCAGCATATTTAGTGCAAACTGCAAGTTTCTACATCCTTCCATTTCTGTCCCCCACCTCTGGAATAACAGAATGAAAGACTTGGAAGGGACCTTGGCGGTCTTCTAGTCCAGCCCCACAAAATTGTTGATTTTTGGTACTAATAATGAGGCAGCATTACTAGGAACACAGATAAGCTTGAGAAGATTTTCCATTCCTTTGGATGTCTATATTAGAAGAGGCAATGTGCTATATGGATATTAACTTATACATACAAAATTAATCTTAATGTTTAATATGAGAAGAGGAAATATTTGGAACATTGGGGGTCTTACTAAGTGTATTAATGTCATTTACTGTAATGAAATATACAATTATTTAAATCAAATTTATTTCTTCTGCTGACACCACCCACTTTGTTCCCAATAGCTACATATATATTTTTTTCATCTGCCATTTGAAGCAAGGTTGGACTTTAGACTATGAATTTTTAACCTAGATGACATATTGTTGATTGAATTGATAACAGGTCCTCTCAGTTAACTAAGAAATTGACAACATACCTGTGTTTTGCCTATTTAAAAAAAGTCATGCTGATTTCAGTCTATTTTTTCCTGGGTAATGTGGCTTCCATGTTTAGAGCTTGGCAACATGAAATGGAAAGAGATGTTAGTCTGGAGAATGACGGACAAATGAGAAGCATTGAGAGGGAGCTCATGGGAAAGGGTGTGGGAGAAAATTTTCTCAACATTTATAGCTCTGCTGTTCCTGGATGGCAATACAGAAGAACAAGATACCTGGAAACCAAATAGCTCCAAAAGGAAAAATGAGAAAATCTGAAAGAGCTTCACCAGAACTTGGACAGTTCCCTAGGGCTGTGGGCAAACAAAGGGGGAGTGTGTTATTATGGGACACAGCAAAGTGGAACAGATTCCCTAAAACAAATTCTAAAATCTTCTTTTCTAATATTTATTTATTTGATTTATATACCGCCCCCTCTCCCGAATAGACTGCATTCACACATTTATATACCGCCCCCTCTCCCGAATAGACTGCATTCACACATTGCAAGGAGCCAGAATTTACTTGGTTTTAGTTGGGTTTGTCATGTGAACTCAGCCATTGTGGTTTGTGAACTATGCTGCATGTTGGCATAATATGAAACAACTCAGGCAAGTCATGGTTTATTCAATAAACCATGTCTAAAAACAGACACTTATTTTTATGAGTATAATCAAAGTCATATATGCCTACGTGAGTGTAATTACAATTTAAAAGTAAAAATCTGAGTTCTGAAGTAACAGAGCTTTGCTACAACCAGAATCTCATCACAGAATGATAGAATTTTGAATGCATATTCTGACTTTATGTAGTCTCATGTTTGACCAAGATGGGAGGAAAAGGTATTGCACATATCCATTGACATAAGCTCATTGGTAACCAATTCTATAATGATAATAATTGCAAAAGCCAGTTTTACTAAGAACAGCTTACCTCCTGTGCCAATTGTTTTAACACAATCTAATAACAACATCTGCCTACCCCAGTCTTGATAGGTAGATAAAAATCCAGTCTAAACATCTGGCTGAGTCTGACCAACCCTAATAATAATCAACTATGCTGCAGTGCAGACAATAGCTGTGTTTTTGCCAACTTACCAAATCAAGGCTATTTGAAGGGTCACTCTGTTGTCTGAGGCTCTCTGTCACATGCATTCAAAGTGCTGAAGGATTGCTCATCTGTTGCTATAAATGCCTGTGAAGCTAGCCATATGGCAAGTGGAAAACAGTGCTGGAAAGGCTTCCATACATGATGCTCTTGCTGCTAAATGAGGATTTCATTCCTGAGATACAGATTTCACACGCACAAATCTCTGGAGAAGACTTGTCAGCAAGGCTACAAGAATTTGCACCAGCCTGTTTTAATTCACAGGAGAAGTCTGCTTACACCTTTTAGCAACTGCGCTGTTTTTAAACCCTCCTAAACTCTGCACTTCATTTGCTTAGAAAAGGGTAAAAGTCCCATTGTTGGCTGCATCAGATCTAAGCATTTTTATCAACACATTCTCCTAGCACGCTCTATGTGGAATTCCTACTCACTCCCTGGCCCCAAATAATGCTACCGTTTGCTTTTGGAAGCTTCAGATGAAATTTCCCAATTTGCAAATCCATGTTATGTTCTTGTAAATAGTCCAACACAGCTAAGACATCTGCCAAAGTGTGGTTCTCACCCCCACCTCAGATAAACTCTAGTTGTTACTTATTTCTTCATTATTTTATAATGAAAATTAACTTTTTTTCTGTAGTGAAGTCAAAGGATCAGAAACTTTCCTAAATTTGTAAGCAATATTCTGGGGATTTAAAAACAAAAGTAGTTTAGAAAATGCCCTTGAATTTCACATATATTCCCTGACCAAGCACTCCCAGGATGTTCACAGAATTAAAGAAAAAGCTACAATTATCACAGAAATACAGATATGTTTTTTCCATTTGTCTTCAAACTAGAATTAGTCTCCAATGAAATTGACGGGCAACAGAAAAACAAAACACCCAACTCTTCATACAACCAAAAAAAAAAAATTTAGTTTGTTTGTCCATAGTTTGCCTGTGTCAGAGAAAACTAGTTAATAGCTCTGGACCAGAATGCTAATCATTCATGATTAGTGACCGTACTGGTTGCAGTTGGAATCACCAGTATCTGAAGGACCATAGTTCCTTCATCCCATACTTATGGAATTCAGTGCCAATACATGCAGTGAAGACTGTTAATTTTCAGAAATTAATTGATAAATGTATTGGGGAAGGCTTATACCATCAACAATAGTTAAAGAATATGCTAGAGGATTGTGTTTCAGTTGCTGGAGACAAAGAAACAGGAAACGTTTCCAGTTTGATGTGCAACTTCATGCAATCCCAAGGGATTCTAACTTCAGAAAATAGAATGCTAAAGAAAATATTTTTTTCCAATTGATCTTGGATGCAGTTGATCTAATCACTTCAAATGAGATCCAGTAATAAATGTAGGCTGGATTTTGGGGTTTATTAACCCACTTGGTTACTATATGGAAGATGCCATGAACAGGAGATTTTGATAAACTGTGGGAGGAAGTCAATAACTGAGACTGAAAAAGAAATCAAGAACAAGGGATAATCAGGATCCAAAAACAAGCCAAGGAAAAAAGAATGAAGACAAATGCTGTCAGCATTGAAGGAGCAGTTCAAGGGATGGGGGAACATTCAAAGGCTTATAAAGAAAAGGCTGTTGCTGAAGCAAAGTTTAGCTGGTGTAGTGTCTTCCTGTCTATGATGGTCCAATGGCCAACCTGGATATGTACTAATAGATAATTACATTGGGTTTCTTTCAGATGACTCCAAGGAAGTGACCCTGTACTACCCCAGTCACTGGCCTCCAGGTTATTTTAAAGCAATTCTCATTTTATTCTACAAGTGCATTCCATTTTGAACTAGCCTAAAGCTGCTCCAGATTCCCTGCCATATTTATACAGATATATTAAACCAGTTCAAGGAAAAAGAAATGTTTGTTTTAAATTAAGCTTTACAAGAAATATGCAGAGAATAGCATCCCTTTTGGCAGCTATCTCTTTGAGATCTGTAAAAAAGAAGGAAGAAGTTGCAGAGAAGGAAGAGTGGGGGGGAAAGAGCTGGAGGGGAATAAACCAGGCTCTGTGAATCTCACACTCAAAAGCTTTCCTGCACAATGAGATTAGCATGATGTGATCGTTTTGATGCCAAGGTGCTAACACAATAATACATGTAAGTTTGCCAACTTTTTAAATGGAATGTATTTGATTATTTGCTTTTAATTAGGGTGAATTTTGGAGAATGTACAGGACAATTTGTGATCTACACAAAGCTTGCTGTGGAAAGATGATGCATTCTCCCTAAAAGATGGTTTAGGCATTGTTCTTTTTCAAGCTGTGGTGAATGAGATTTATCGGTACTGTTAAATGTTTTCGTCTCATTGCTCTTCTGCCATTCTGTTTCAGCTGGCTGGCAAAACTCAGCAGGCATGAGAAAATATGGATACAATTCCAAATTTACTTGCTTGGGAACGAGTCTCATTGAAATCAATAGGACTTGAAACTTCTCAGCGGACTATCAATCTTTTATCAGTGTATTATCTTAATATTCTGCTGCTGGATTGAGCATGAGCTCCAGGTTATTATCACATTTGATGACAACATCAACAAGGGAGGGATGAAGCTAAGAGTAATTCATAGAAGCAGTGAGAGCAAGTGGGCCTTTGTGAAGAAAGGAAGATAAAAAGGACTCCAAACTCAAATCTGGAGGAAGGCAAGCACTTCTATATTATTACTAAGAAAATTGTATGGACATGATTGAAACTTGTAGACAAACTTTCATGCCAGGTGATGAGAAGCCCAGTTTGGCTTGCATTTATTTAGAAGAGTAAAAGACCACATTTTTATGAATGATCTGCAGTTGAAACTATTGGTCAGACCACAGTTGCAAGGAATTTTGCTCATTAATGTTGCCAATACTAAAAGAGACATATTATTGGAAGATAGAAAATAAGAATCAGGAACAAGGAAACTGGAAAAGGTTTAAGCATATTCAGTTGGATATTTTAGAAATAAGTGAAGCTAAGTGGACAAAAATGGGCAGTTTTAAATTACATAAATCACATTAACAGATGGCTAGTAAATTCAGAGCATAGAGATAATAATGGTACTTGAAAAAAAACATAACTATGCATTTGGCTATAACCAATAAATCAGAGACTCTTATCTGTCAGAATTAGTGATATTCAGGGAAAATCCATATTATATAAGTATATGCACCAGCCATAGATGTGATGGTGCAAAGGACTGAGCAATTCCAGGCAAACTGTAAGAAGTGCAAAGGAAATAACGTAGTACTAATTATATAGAGAGGGAAAAGAGAAATTGCAGAAATGAATGAATCTGGAAATATGGGAAGATTTGGATTGGATAAATGCAATAATGCAGAAAATATATTTAGAGTTTTGTGAAGAAGTTCCATCTAATCAGCAATGATGTTTCCAGGTAAAACTGACAATGAATTACTGGTGGTAACAATATAGATTGAATCTAGAAAATGAAAGACAGTAGGTATGCAAGCAGGAATTCAGTAAGACTACATATGGTCAAAATATGCTATTAACATAATCTATGTAAAAAAGGAGTTATGGGAAAACAACATATAGCATGAAAACTAGAGAGTTTTTTTTCTCCCTAAAATTTCAAAGAAAAATGATCAGGTGGCTCCAGAACAAGCTATAGGATCATGATAATCGAAGAAAGACCTGGGATGAAAAAATTGGGTCACAAAATCACATACCGTGATTAAATGCAGACCTATAGTGTTAAACAAGAAAGGGCAAGAAAAGATATCCACCAAGAATGTGAAAACAGGAGGAAAATAACAAAGAATATAATGAAAAAATAAAAATAAAATGAGACACCATTTTTAAGAAGATCAGCCAAATTATAGGAAAAATATTCAGTTAAAGGAGTATTTTACAAGAATAATCATAGGAGAAGTCTAATAGAGGCCAATGTAAGGATATCAGAGATTACAGAAGAGTTATCCTTACTAGAGGTTGGTTGAGATGATGAGTATTCTATGCAATTTACAGGCATTGATCTGAACTCAATAGCATATAATTAACTAACAAAGAAAGTGGAAATACAAATGCAGGGACCTTGAGGAATACTGAGTGGCATCTTCAGATTGGTAGTCATTTTCTTAAGTGATAGCTGAAAAAAACAAAACCACTTCTTGCTTTCTTTCCTTCTTTCACTACTTTTTTGATAATTTTTCTTCAGCAGGGGTGAGAGATAGCATGTATTTATTTACCACATTTGGAAACTGCCCATCTCCCTCACAGAGGGACTCCAGAGGAATGGTTAACAAATAGCTCCTGCTGAACATTTTAACCAGAGATAAAAGAGTTTTTGCTCTTGATTTAAAACAAACACAACTACTACATTTCTAAACACCAAAAATTGCAAGTAGTCAATATATCTAAAGCTATGCAATCTGATTCCCATGGCTACATCAGCGTGTTGAGTGAAATATGTTTTTCCCCCCTCTTTCTGGTCTCATTTATGGATAGCACTGAGCCCTCATACTTTCTTCACACCGTGATTCTAACCTTTCTTGCCTTTAATAAAAGCTAAAATGCCCCAAATGCCTTTAGGATTGTACAGGTAGTTCTCCATTTATGACCACAATTGAGCCCAAAATTTATGTTGCTAAGTGAGAAATTTTAAAGTGAATTTTGCCCCATTTTATGGATTTTCTTGTCACAGTGGTTAAGTGAATCATTCCAGTTGTTGAATTATTAACATGGTTGTTAAATGACTCTGGCTTCCCCATTGACTTCGCTTGTTGGAAGGTAACAAAAGGGGATCACATGACCCTGGGATGCTCTGACTGTCATAAATATGAACCATTTGCCAAGCATCCAAATGTAAATCACATGACCATGCTGTTGTTGGAAGAAATATGCATTTGGTTCAGTTCCAAGCCGGGAGAAAGGCACTGGAGACAAAATGGAGGCTGGAGGCTGGAAAGAAGGAGAACTACCTATACACGTAGGAGGGGAACTGCACTATGTGGTTGAATGAATCTTGGAGTCCCGTTGGCACAGGGGCCAGCTACAGTATTTAATATTGTGGAAGGGGTACTTGTCAGAGGTCTCTTGGGTGTGATGTGAAAATATAACGGCCTCCTGCTGGAGACTTGCTGCCTGGAACCCCTCGAACATCCAGATGGGCCATGGCAGAAGAGCTGAGTGGCACAGTGCCCACCATGCCAATTCTGGCAGAGCAGCCAGCGGCAAGCACATTGGTGGCACATGGGTAGGGCATGGGCGTAGGCTGCAGGAAAACCCACGAGGTGGGGTGAATAGCATTTAAGGGGTGGGGGGTTAAATCATGACAGTGCTGATTTTGCTTGTTTCATATTGTCATTCCATGCTGGGTTTCCAGTCGCAGGATAAAACATATCACCTAGGACTGTGTTGTTGCTTTTCTTGCGAGGAATGCCAGAACGTGACACTGGGAAGCTGACCACATGGAGTTGAGAGTAGGAGGTATGTATACCTTCTCTTAGGCTTTGCATTTCAGCTTCCTGTTCCTGTGCAAGAACATGTATTCTATTGGCTATTGTCAGACTCCCAGGAGTTTGTCTGAGCTAAGTTTGGTTGATGTTTGGTCTGCTAATGCAATGAAGGGGCTTGTTGAGCAATTCCTATTGTGGCTGAGGACTAATCTTAGCTTTGTTCAGATCTTGCTGCAGGGAATTTTCTTATGAATAGAGGTGTCTATCTCTTCATCTCTTAAGTCCTGACATCTGCTATTAAAAAAGGTGGGGGCTGCTTTCCAAGAGCATCTTTCTTCATTTCTCATCCAAGGAAATATATTCTGCCTTTTTAATATTTCTCAAAATATTTCATTCTTCTAGGAGAGGGGTGGCTGCTAACTTCTACAATGTGTTGGTCGTAAGCATGAAAAAAATGATCATGTCACTTTTTAAGTGCCATTGTAACTTTGAATGGTCACTAAGTGAACTGTTATAAGTGGATGACTACCTGTATTCTTGCTGCAAAGGTCTCACTGTTGTGCATTAGGTGACAAATATCTATTGAGGATCATGGCTGCCCTCTGTCCTGTGCATGGCGCTCCCTAATATTCACTTTGCAGCCCCCAGAAAATTATTTTATTAATTTCATTAATTAGATTTGTAAGGTTGCTCAATCATCATATGGATCCAGGTGGTAAACATAAAAAAAAAAATTAAAAAGAGGATACAGGAAAAAAAATGGAGCAACTACTAAAGTAATACAAAAACTTAAAAAAATACCAACACCAGTCAGATAAGACAATGCAGGAGTTGTTGGAGGTTTTTTTGTGTTATTTTGTCCCCAAACAAAACAGGCATGAATTATCATTCCACCAGACATGTAATTTGCAGCCCTTGGAAGCAGAAAACTGTAAAAATAAAAATAAAATGCAGCCCTCAGCTGGAGAAAAAAAAAGTTTTGTGCCCCTACTAATATGATCTGGGAAACAAATTGGCCACTGAGAGAGGAATCCTCCCTTCAGGCATGAAAATATGGGCTTGGCACACTTTTTACACTTGGAACCGGGCATGGGGAGATAGCCATTTACATCTTATAGCAACCCAGGAAATTGCAACTCAGACGAGAGATTTCCAATTTATTGTTTAGGGATGTGTGGATGTGTAAAATTCCAGTCCACTTTAGTACTTGTGACAGGAGGGCGGTATTCAGGTCCAGCAGTTTTTGAATAAAACTTTAAAACTTTACATTTGTAACATTTCCTTTTGGGCATTTCCTGTGAATTTAGGTATTGACAATTTTTAAAAACAAATTGGCTATATTTTAATTTTTTTACAAGCACAGTTCCTGATGCAGATGTCTTTAGCATCAAGTTCCTTTACATCAAGGAACTTGATGTAAAAACTCTTTTCCCCTTCCACATTTGGTATAAAACTTTCAAGAAATATGCCAGGTTTTTTTTAAACCAGAGAATGCCCAATGCCAGTTAGACTTAGATGCTAACATCCATTGGGAGTGGAGAGCTTTAATCCTATGAAATCCATGGTAAACTTCTACTACATTCCTACATTTTTTTGTAAAAGAAAAACTTTAAAGAAAAAAAATACAGTTTGATGCACGTAGAATACTAGATTGCTAAAAAAAAAAAGAGAAGGCTTACCAAGACTTTTAAAAAGAGGAAGGGGTTAAATTGTTTTTTCAGTGGAAAAGAAAAACTGTGGAGAAAGGATGCTACTCATAAGTAAATTCCAGTATATGTAATTTAAATTGCATATATTTGCAGCATGTGAGTAAAATCTTCCACATCCACTTTAATGCTGAAAAGGCATGTCTGTATAAGATAGAGTCAATATTGTTGTCCCACAGATTTTCAGCAGAAACTTGCAAAAGAGTTTATACAGTACTATTAAGATGCAAGTTAGAGCTCACTTCCCTGTTCGTGTCTGCAAAATACTTGGGAGAAATTTTCATCATGCAGCCCTCTCATAAAAACTGCTAAAGGCTATTTGTGAATAGAAGTTGCTTCTATATACAGAATATTCCTTTCCTTCCTTCCTTCCTTCCTTCCCTTACCCACCCACCACCCATTCATCCACCCACATTCCTGTAATTATCAGAAGATCAAGTCTAAAATATACTGCCTAGACAAGAATAAGTTGATAACATTGCTATCATACAGTATAACCATAGCAAATCAGCATTTTCTCCAGCATTTAATGAAGGGTATCACTTATCTTTAGAAAAAGGTAATAATTTAATTATTATTAAAATTAAGATACATATAGTATTTAATTTTGGGGTTACTTTGCAGCTTGCAAAAACTTGTTCCTTCTTACCCACCAGAAACCAGGAGACAACGCATACATTGTGCAATTGTACAAGCCTTTTTACCTACATACTTTTTCAAATGGGCATGTATATTTAAAATCCCCCACCTCCTTAAACAATAGAAAGAAACAAATGGTTGACAATAACAACGGCAGCAGCTCTCCAACAAAAGCATGCAATTATGACAATTATACTATCCTTGATTAGACTCCCATGCATTGCATTTCAATG
>JAEANM010011048.1:0-15475 GCA_017656035.1 Myanophis thanlyinensis
CACAGGTCGGTTGGAGGCTGAAGGTGGCAAAAGGCGGTCCCGTAAGTAACCCGGTCCCAAGCCATGGAGCGTTTTAATACCACCACTGGTTCACACCATCTCCAGTTCAGTTCTGGGGATCAGGATACAACAAAGTGGCATCAGCCTATGGATGATATCTCACTCAAAAGTGACATATGACTTTCTCCTATTGGCTTAACATCGATCTTTAATAATAATATAAGACACAGAATCATAGCACTGGAAGGGACCTCAGAAGCCTTCTAGCCCAATCTCCTGCTCAAGTCAAGAGAACTTATATCATCCCAGTCAACTGTTTGTCCAACCTATTCTTAAAAACCTCCAGTGATGGAACACTCACAATTCTAGATCCCTCACTTGGCATACTTGTCAAATGCCTTATTGAAGTCGAAGTAAACTATGTCCACAGCATTTCCCTGATCCACTAATTCATTCAAATTATCAAAGAAGCCAATAAGATTTGTCTGGCATGATCTGTTTTATTTATTTATTTATTTTACAAACCATGGTGGCTTCTAATAACTGCCTTATTTCTTTCTACATGCTCACAAATTCTTCCCTTGGTTACCTTTCCCAGAATTTTCCCAGATATTGATATCAAGCTGATTGGTCTATAATTTCCTAGATTCATTTCTCTACCTTTTTGGTAGATTGAAACCACACAGGCTCTTTCCCAGTCTTCTGGTAAAAATAATGGGAAATCCTTTGATACCTCAACTATCATTCTGCCTAGTAACTGATTGGAATCACTCAGATAGGAACAGAACTGCAAAACAATGACTTTGGGAGGAGGAAAAATGAAGATATTAACGGCACGCTGTGAACTACATTCCTTAATTTTGATAGAATGAAAATTAATTTTCCTGTCCTAAATGGAATGACTGATTTGGCACTGCTAAAAGAAACTAAGCTATTTCTTTATCCTGAAAACTCATGAAGAAAAGGAAGATTAACCAATTCCCTGGCAAATGTTAGCATGTGTCTGAAAATATTCCAAATGAAAGCATTGGAAGCACAAGAGTGTAATGTGCAGAAGGACGTATCAGCTTTTACAGAAACCGCAGAGTGACCCTGAGCACTAACAACTGAAAGACACTTGGTTCTCAAAATGATAATTTACAACGACAACAAAAGGCAAGTATAACATTTCTCGGTTTGAGAAATGTCAGCCCAACAATTCACCCAGGTCAGGGGTAGGCAATTATGGCTCCTTCATGACCCGTGGATTTCAACTCCCAGAATTCCTGGAGGTTGAAGTCCACGAGTCATGAAGGAGCCATAATTGCCCACCTCTGACCCCGGTGAACCTCACGTGAAAGTTCTGTCTGAGCTCTTTCATTTTGCTTTCCCTCATCTTCCTTGCACCTTTTAAAAATATTTTACAGCATATTATTTAAGAATATTAATTCAATCAACCAATAAAAAATAGGCCCTCTGCAGACTGGTTATTTCTTTTCTTTTCCCAGCCTTCCCATTTCGAATGGGACAGTCTGAAACATGATTGATTATACGGGACATTTTGCCTGATAAATTTGCACATCTTTGAGACATATGTCCAGGGCTCAGCCTGGCTATTCCTGTGCATTCTGAAAGTTGAGGCTCTTGCAACTGGAAGGTACTTAGATTAGGAAGATTGAAGTAGAATCACGTCAATTGGAATATTCAATGGTCATCTAGCATAATTTGAGTAGTACTCTTCTTGCCATCCAGTAGGAAAAGTCAGGACTGAGGAGACTATCAACGATGGTCACATATTATTTACATGACTGAAAAAGTCTTGGTTTAAAAAGCCAAGCTAAACTTTAATAAGTTTTTTTGTAAGCATATGAGGGCAAAATCAGATTGAAAGTCCTGTTCATATTTCATTAGATTAATAATAACATGACAGTACAGCCAAGGGTACCTCAATTATTTTCATGAATTCTACATGGAAATTCTACTGCAGTTAGTCTTTGACTTACAACTACAACTGAGCCCCAACTTCTTGTTGTTAAGTGGAATATTTGTTAAGTGACTTTTGCCCAACTTCAACTGGCATAAGTATGAACCCGTTGTCAAGCATACAAATTTTGATCACATGATCAAAATGGGGATGCTACAACAGTCGGAATTGTGAAAAACAATCATACGTCACTTTTTTCAGTGCTGTTATAACTTTAAGCAATCACTAAATAAATTGTTGTAAATCAAGGACAACTTGCATTTTTGCCATTCTTTCTTCCTTTGATTCTAGAGTCTCAACTGCATTAATTCATGTGATTTTCTACTGAAGATGGGAGAATTAGCTACTATTACCATGTTTCCCTGAAAACACAACCTACTCAAAAAGTAAGTCCTAGCCTGATTTTTACACGTGTGCCCAATATAAGTCCTACCCCCAAAATAAGCCCTGATTAAGACTCTGCCCCCCCCCAGGATGCATGGTAAAAATTAAGCTAGGGTGGAGATAGGGGTAGGGGTGGAGCTGCCCTACTACGTACCTTTGGATAGTTGGAGCCAGGCCTCACACACTTCAGCCCATTTCTTTTACAGCTAGCAAGCCTTTCCTGAAGGCCTCTGAAGTTGATTACAGATCTCCAGATGGATTTGGAGCTCTGTTATTGGCTGCAGAGGCCTTCAGAAAAGGCTTTCTGGCTTTGCCAGTGGAAGAAGTTCCTGAAGGCCTCTGAAAGCGAAAAGGAGGCCGGGGTTGATGCAGACAAATAAGGTGAGTCGGTGGATGACATCCCTTCTGAAAATAAGACCTGGTGTCTTTTTTGGTGGCCCCCCAAAAATAAAATAAAATAAGACAGGATCTTATTTTTGGGAAAACATGGTATTTTCATTCTTCCCTGCACCTGCTGAACTTTCTTTTTTTTGTAAAAAGTTTTTTTATTTTTTAGACAAACATATAAAACCTTACATATACAAACATACAAAACATAAAGACATATAAACTTAAAAAAACATCATCCAATTCTATGTTTATAGTGGGTCAGCTGGTTACAAAAAAAAATGTGTGCCATTCTTTCATAGTCTTCACTTATAATTTATATGTTATCATTTTATTTATCTTAATGCATATTCATATCTCACCAATTTATTATTATTTGTTTGACTAATCTATTATTCCATCATTTTATATGAGATAATTCTTGTATAAAAACTCTTTTATAAAAAATTAAATACTGCTGAACTTTCTTTACTTCTTTTCTTATTCACACATAATTTGTTCTCAAGCTAAACATTTCCCAAAAGCCTATGCATAAAAACACACTGAATTCCCAATTCCCTATACTGACAAATTCAGCCAATCACATAAAACTGCATACAATTCTAATTTGTACATCTGCCCCCCTGTAAGGGAGGCACTGTTATTAAAAATTCTTATTTCAAGGTGGTGGGTTTCTCCCCACCCCCTGTGTTTTATATCTTTTTGGTAAAGCCATTCTGTACTGAAGCATTAAACAGAACATAAACTATGGCCCAATGGGCTAATATGTTCTCACTTTGTCTTCGGAGAAAAAGTATATACTATTAATATAAGAGAATATTCTCTGGAGATTGCAGTCTTAAAATAAAAAGGGTTTAGGCATATGCTGCCATCAACGAGGTAATCAGGTAGGTGAAATGCAAAGCAGAATAAAACTAACCATAAACATCGTAAATGTTTCTATTTCATTCTCCTTCCAATAAAATGATGGATGTACTAGACATTCTGAAATAAATAATTTTATCCAGGGATAAAATTAAGAACACAACTATCGGCCACAAGAAACCAACTTGTGAGGTCCTCTGTTGTCCTACATTTGGATTTATTTTTATTCCCACTCTTTGCTCCAGACATCCAATTTCTTTACTGCCCTTCTCCGTGGTGGCGCAATAGTTAGAATGCAGTATTGCAGGCTAATTTTGCCAAGTGCCAACAGTTCGATTCTGACTGGCTCAAGGTTTATTCAGCCTGCCATCTTTCTAAGATCAGTAAAATGAGGACCCAGATTGTTGGGGGTCAATATGCTGACAATGTAAACCACTTAAAATGGGCTGTAAAGCACTGTGAAGTAGTATATACTGTAAGTCTAAGTGCTATTGCTATTACTGTCTCCAGATTCTGGTGTCCTTCCATGGCCACATCAGAACATACATGACAAGAATTCTCAAGCTATGCCACCTCTAGTTTTATCACCTAGCACAGGGGTGGGGAACCTTGACTCGTGGACTTCAACTCCCAGAATTCTTGATCCAGCATGGGTGGCTCAGGAATTCTGGGAGTTGAAGTCCATGAGTCATGAAAGAGCCATGGTTCCCCACCCCTGACTAGCAGTATGTCTTTTGAAACAAACTAACATATAATGTAGTACTGCAGCTTCTTTCAATTGCAAATTGCAATATTTGACAAGATTCCATTGTGCCAGGGTAGTTTCTTCTCCTTTCTCCCAAGCTTGCCATCACTGTCCCACCCAAATGCATGGAGCACAGCTATTCTGGCATTTCTCCTGCATAATTTCAGTGCATATTCATATCTTTGAAGAATCAGACATTGGAGTTTGATTAGCATATATGTTCTCTATGGAGAAGAGGCTAATTTTAGCAATAGTCAATGCAGTTACATATAGTGGTGGAGATTTCAGGTCTATTCCAGTGGTCTAATTGAGTTTGTTCCACCATATTGTCAACTTTCAGCCAGCAGCAATCATTTTGCCTGACTGCAATACACAGAGATAAAATATTTAAAAAAAAATTCAGTTACCTCTCCATCAGCTTGCCAGAAAGATCAGCTTCATAGGCTCCTACCCTACTGTGAATTACTTTCATTCAAAATGATTGAATGAATTATATTGATTATAAGTCTTCATGGTTTCCTTTTCTTTCCCTAGCACTTTTTCTCAAAGTTCATGCTGTTTGCTATTGGTTTCTTTGCTGTTATGCAACTCTTTATGGCTAAAATAGTTAAAAGTCCAAATTTATAAATATGTAAATATTTCTAAATATATATTTACTATTTTCTGTATCCCTCCACTACAAGATGCATCTTTTAATTATAAAGTGTTCTGATATAAACTTGCAAATCTCTTGCAAGTATATAACAACCATATAACAACCAGGAAAGAAGGAATACTTAAAAATGTTAGCATCCCATTGTAAAAAATGGATTTCTTCCTGGTATGATGATTCCTTATGGCTTATAATAACTAAATAAATGCAGCTTTATTGTTTTTAAAACTATTTCATATTTTGTACATTTCAGAATTAATACTGCCTCAGAAAATTTAGAACCAGAGCAAACATTTTCTATCTTTTTTGGAGAAGAGTAATGGATTCAATTTTTCTGTATATGTGCACATCATAAATATGTGCTAGGCTATTAGCAAAGAGTTCTGGACTTGAGAACAGTCTTACTGTTATTTTCTCTAAATCCTTTTTTTAAAATCCTGCACTATGATTGGAAAGATCCTCTGATGTTCTCTGTTATAAAATCATTCCAGTCCTGATTTCCCACCTATTCACCACCTTGGAGTTTATAGAAATCTGTTTGCATATGTCTTTTTTCCCCTGCAAAAAAATAATATCTGAATTTACCAGCAGGAGCAAACTTTAGGAAGGTATTGATTAGGACAAAATTTACTCTGGATAAATTCTGCTTTAATGCATATGTATAATGACTACCTTTCAGATTCAGCCTATCAGAAATATATCTATTTAATCTTTAACTTCTTCTGACGTTAAAGTCTGCAATGAGAGCACATAAAAAGTTTGAAACTGAATGTATTGCAGTTTTCAAATTATTCCAAATATTCAGGAGATAAAAATGATTACGATATGCCAAAATAATATATGTTTTTTCATGGTACCCCAGATGTTATGTGGGAGTCTGATAATATTATTTCAGTGTGTGACATATTTATAAAATATTGTACTTTGGTCATCATTAACAAGAACAAAGGCTTTTTTAAGATCATGATTTAATAATGGTATTACCATTTTGTGTCCATATATTCTCATAGTACTGTTGAGAAAAAATTGGTATGTTAAAGCCCAAGGTTAAATATAAAATCCTCCAAAATGCAAAGGAATGAGAATGATTGGAATTGCCTGATTTAAAATTATAGTTTTCAGCCTGCTGTTTAGTTTGGATGAAAGAGTGGGTCCTGCTTACAAATAAAACAATTTTAGAATTTGAAGAGCACAAGCTGAGGTTTGGATGGCATGATTTTCCTAAGGTGCACCACAGGATGGTGAGCAATCTTCCCACCAGAAAAAGAGATGAGTGACTGTTCCTGCAGGTCATCCAAGAAACCCCTCTCTCCACTGGAGCTGTCTCGCAAATAGGCATTGCGACCAGGAAGGTTCAAATCCAACAGGAATCCAACTGCCTGCGTGAAGCATCCGCCAGTCTCCCCACTGAAATGGTACCTATTTATCTACTTGCATAGAACATGCTTTTGAACTGCTAGCTGAACGGAAGTTGAGGCAAGTGATGGGAACTCACCCTACCACTCAGTGCTAGAGCTTGAACCGTTGGAGCAGAGACCATCTCCAGCCACTTAGGATAGGTTAGGTAAGGTTAATATAGAGTTCAATAATCATTATGTTAGAAATGCCAGATAGAGAATATGGTACAGGTATAAACCCAGATTGGGTCTGAAAATACTTTTATGGATCTCTGAACATCAAGCATTTATAGGGGGAAAACCGGCAGATAGAGATAAATGATCAATCTATTGAGAGTTGTTAGAACAAGCGAATAGAGAATATAAGATGAAATAAAGAGAGCAACTGACCTCAGAGAAATTTAGTTTTCAATAGTTTTGTATGCATAGTCAAGAGAAAGATTTAAGACAGCAAACAGGATATTTGGAAATGGACAACAGAATACAGAATTTGAAGTTCAATTATGTACAATTGATGAAATCTAATTGCCCAAATGTGTAATCTCTTGTTGAAATTTGAAATGGAGGATAGACAGTAAAAATGTGCATGGTAAAATGAGCTAAGAATTTTGGACATAATGTATTGTTGGATCAATGGAAAAACATAGTTGAAAGGATAAAAAGTTATGTTATATCTAAAAGACAATATTTAAAAAATGATGAATTATGGTACATGATTCCATAAAAATTATCTAGAATGTATAAAGGTACCTCCAATTTATGTTGGGAATGTGGGCAACACAAAGGGTTATTTTATCAAATTAAATGGACTGGTAAAAAAAGGCAGAACATTTTGAATATATATATATACTGATATAAAGAACTTTAAAGTCTAAGATTGAACTGAAACTAGAACATTTTTTAAGTGGACAGCCAACTAGGAAAAAAATACATGGCAGATCAGTGCTGCAAGGCAGTGAAGAAAAATGAGGAGGGAAATGGAAAGATTCTGAAATACTCACAATGGAGGAAAGCTTGATAAAGATGATGGATCTAGCAGAGATGTCAAATTTGATTTGTTTGCTTAGAGAAAGATCAATAAATTATATTTATTAGCACTTGGAAACCCCTTATGGACTTTTGATGAAAAAGGAAAAAAAGGGAACTGATGATTTATGGACTTCATGATTAGAAAGAAGGAAACTTTGATGTAACTTTGGAGAGAGAGGGCAAAATAGAAAAGTACTTATAACTGCTGTTAAGGACACTGGAAGCTGAGATTCTGACTTCCAATATCAAACCAAAGATGGTGCCACTGAAAGCACAGTCAATGACTGAAGTGAATGAAGAGCTGACAAGTAACCTGATTCTTTGTAATTCCTGTCTGGACAGGAAGATGATTTGAGATGACCCACAATCTACTTGCTCCTGATGAGATTGCAAGAGAACAGTGGTGGGTTCTAAAATTCTGAAAGATGAGGGAATAGTTATCTTGCTAAAACCACAGTCAGCAGAAGAAATAAAGATTATAATTAAAAGAGAAAAACATTTAAATTTGACTTACTGATGAAACGAATTATTTTAACATTGTACATATTGAAGGATATTTCTGAACAATGGACCTAAAAGTTACTTTTAAGAGTGTCAATGTGTATCGACTTTGTTTTAAATGTTTATGGAAAGGAACACTTTTTTCCAGACAAGATTAAGACTGATCTGAAAGTGGATTTAAAAGTGAAAGGCTACAAGAATGATATAGAAAAGGATGCTATATAGGACATACAAAAGAAACCAGCCAATGCCTTAATCATTCAAAAAGGGATATACACATAACAAACTAAGAAAGTGAGATGGATAATTTTCCTATATAAAATTTATAGAAGAGTCTTGTTGAACTTTTGAAGACCATTGAGTGGAGGGAAAAGGAAGATGAAAAGAAACCAAATTCTAGGACATTATTTGAAGGGAATAACAATCAAGGTTGTAAAAGTAAAATACAGGAATATAAAGTTGATTTATTTGATCAAGGTTAAAATAGATGTGTTGTTGTCTCTGTTAATCCTTAATGGAATTTTGCTGATCACTAGTGAAACAACGAAGCTTTAAGGATTTGCTTATAGATAAGAGATGGGGTATCAGAAAAAGAGAATATTGATTGTATTTTAAGAGAAGTTGATGTTGTACTTGTGATCAAACTTGAATTTCTTTACATATATATATTTCTTTATTCTTATGTTTTATTTTTTTATTTATTTTCTGTACTTCCTATTTTTTCTGGAAAGCCACGTCTTTATTAATCTTACATTTTTGTTTTTCTTTTTTTCTGCATCTCTTTCGCTTATATATTACTTCTCTCCATTTTGCTTAACTTTAACTCAAAATGTGTATTGTTTTTATTCCATGAGAAAACTTCTTAATCAAAATTATACAAATACATACACACACATATGAGAAAAATTGGTATGCAGAGTTGAAATCAATAAACATCAATATATTTGTGAAATGAGAATCTGACCATCATGATAAATGTGAAAGAAAAGCAATTTGGATTTCCTCTGTCTCTCATTGCTTATGAAAAAAATAGAATAAAAAGCAATAACTCCTTTTGTTTTAGTCAGCTATTAAGTGTGGCACCTTGATATCTGAAGCATCTCAGAAACTGATCAGTTTGGAATTTATTTAACTTTTTAAATTTAAAACTTAACCATTCTATGACCAAAGAATGGTTTTTACAAGTAATACTTGACTTTCAACCACTATTGGGCTGGGATTTTTGGTTATTAAGCAATACAGTTGTAAAGCAAGACATTGTGTAACCACATTGTTAAACAACAGCAATATTGCAATTCCCCCAAAGGAGATATGATATTATTCACACAAGGTGCATGCTTAATATTGATAAACAGAGGGCTGTGCTATTGTTAAATTAAATATATTCCTACCCTTCCCAAGGATGTTAGTGCTGTCCCTTTGAATATTGTGAAAATGTGTAAAACTGTTAGAAACTATTAGCCTGGCAGGGAGGAGACATCAAGTACAAAGCTAACCTAGAGTCTCTGTGCAACCACAAAATGGCTACCACCCACCCAGTTCCTTAGACCCTTATCTAACTGTCCCCAGGAATAGGCTGCCAGACTGGAGAAATTAATTTCAGGGGTGAACAACCATATTCACAGAGTTTGAGCTAACCACTTCATTGTGTTCTGCCTATAATACAGGAATCTCACCAGTCTGGCAGCCTACAAGGAATTTAGGTGTCAAACCTATCCGTTTTGCAATTGCACAGTAATTCTAGGCTAGTTCCATGCTTGATCCCTCCTCCCGTCCAGACTGAATGCTTTCCAACAGATACCGGATTCCGACATTTAGAACTTAATAGAGAGACTCATTTTCAACAGTGCTATCAGACTAGAATTTTGGGATAGGACTCCAAGAGAATGTGTAGGATAAGCATCCCAGCAGAATGAGCTGTTGGCCCAAATAGGAGGCTGGCTGAGGATATCTAGAAGTAGCAAAGCCATACATGTTGCCCTGTAAATAGAAGGCTACCGTAAGAGCATCAAATCCAAAACCAAAATTGACTTAATAGACTAATCTGTTTACAGTATGCTAGACCAGGATCACTAACCTGTGGGTTGTGGCCCACTACTGGGTCATAGCCTGTTCGCAACTGCGTTGTGTGAGTGGTGAGTGTGGAGGGTGTCAGCGCTTGCAGCCCCAGTCATCAATGGGCACTACCGCCAGTCAACAGCCCCACTCGCACACCCACTACTCACACAAATGAAACTGTGTGCAAGGCAGCACGCACCTGCCCCTCATACAAAATCTCCTCCCACACACACACACGTGCCGGGCCGCCAACCCGGAAATGTTAGGGAATGCTAGGCTAGACTTTCTATTAAAAGATTGAGGTGACAGTTTTCCAACTGAGCTATTCATCGTAAACCTTCCAGAGAGAGATATAAAGCACTGTGGAGCAGTATATAAATATAAGTGCTATTGCTATCACTATATATGCACACTTCCTGATCTGATATTTCTTCGAAATCAATGGCCTTATTCTTCCAAAGCTGAGACACTTGAATCATTGCAGTTTGCCTTTCCTCATATGAATATAAGTTGACAATAAAAAAAAGTTGACAATCGTTCTTCTAATGGTAGACTAATTCTTTTTCTTTTCTTCCACTGTTTTAGGCAGAGCTACATACAGTCTATCCAGGCTACAGCAAAGAGGAAATAGATGTGGGTAGCACAGCATTACTAATTACAGTATGTATTTGTACATGATCAATGTTCCTTCCATCTTTGTGTTACTGTCTCTGCCTTAAAGGATGAAGCATGGTTCTTGCCAGGCAGAGATCTGGTACTGTTAGGAAAAGTATGTAATTGTGAATCATCACATACAACCACCATGCTGAATTGGCTTTGTTGCAAGCACCTTTTAACTCCGTTTCAGTCCCACTTAAACCTTCTCATGTCATAGAAGGGCACACTCCAAAAGAAACATCTATAATAAAGCTCTAATGACAGCCTAGCCTTGAGAAGCATTGTCTCCACTCCTGTTCTGAGAGATAATAAAAAAAGCTTCACACTCAACCCATAGTCAGGAAAAATAAAGTTATAGTATTACATTCGTGTAATGTATTTTAGTGTCATAGCAACAGAGATCCCATGTGTTTCTTATCTTTGGATTCCATTTTCGATAGATTTCCTTAGCCGATTACTGTCACTAGTAATTTTTTGCCCAATGATTTAACTCTTCATTTTAATCTTGCTTTTCTGCACGACACGCTAACTGCTGTCTTATGCGTAATGATATAACCAGTGGTGAGATTCAAATAATTTAACAACCAGTTCTCTGCCCTAATGACCAGCTGAACCAGCAGTTCTCTGAACTGCTTAGAAAATTAACCACCGGTTCTACCGAATAGGTGCAAACTGGTTGAATCCCACCTCTGGATATAATTCCCTTCTAGGGCCACAAGAATTCTAAGGCAGACATAGCACACAGATAGACTAAACCTGCAAATCTACAGTTCAAGCTATTAAATGCATATTTTTTTATTCACCCCTTCTCGGATTTTGTGAATGGTAAGTGTTGTGGCCCGCCAGTGGCCAGCGGAACTGTTGGCTGACTCAGCCAGTGAGGAACAACATGAGCCTGTCCTGGAGTGTGGGGGAGACTCCTATGAGTGCTCAGAAATAGAGCTGGGGCCAGGGATGTCTGTCAGGCATCAGCTGCCTTCTGAATCAGATAGCAGTGAAGCAGAACAGTTGGAAACTATCCCTGATGTGTGCATGCACAGAGCTGCCAGGAGAAGGGAGCAGCTCAGGAATCAGGGCCATCTCGGAAGGAAGAGCACAGGGGACTGGTGACTGGCCCCTCCCAGAAGGATTAAAAAGAGGAGCAAAAGAGAGGGGAGTTTTGCAGAGAACAATTAGTTTGTATTGCTTCTGGAAGCTCTGTTCCTGTCTTTGTGAGAGTAATTGTGAGTTATCCTCTGGCCTTGTACCAAGCCTGATAAGAGACTGTGATATCAGTCTGGATTTTGTTTATATATATATAAAAAAATCCTCTGTATCTTAATAAAGAAGTTTTAGCAGAAAGCGAAGTCTTGAGAGGCCTAGGACAGAACGGTAACGTGACCAGAGGTCAACTGTCACTCTGAAGGTAAAAGGAGGAGAGAATGTGAAAAGAAATGAAAGGTTGGGAAGAAAAAAAAATTCAAGGACAAAGTCAGAATGACACGGGATGAAGGGAAAAAAGAAACATCAAATGACAGAAATACAGGAAAGGAATAAACAATCTAAAAACCAGTAGATGATCTACTATAGCCCTTTACCCAAGGAAAATAAAATTATATGTGGCTCAATAGGTATATGCTTTTTCTTTTTATTCATCATTTATTTATTAATCAAATTTACAGAGCTACCCATCACACTTGTACTGACTCTGGGTGTCTCAAAGGTGCTTTTTCAAAAGACAACTGGACTTTCTTTGTTTTTCCTTGAAGACGTTTCACTTCTCATCCGAGAAGCTTCATCAGTTCTGGCAGGGTGGTTTACACAATTAAAATACAAGCTAAACAATCAACATAATTCAAAATTAACACCAATCAGAAATGTTAATAATAAAATGACAGGGAAGGGTGCTGCTCTGTCCCAGCAATAACAGAACCCAGAAACAGACTCTGTCCCCCTTCCCAAAAAAAATCCCTCTTTATTTAGCGCTTGTGAATTCCTGGCATCCACACCCTGAAAAATCCAAGAAATACTCCTTCCAAGGGTTAATTACAGGAACCGACCTTAACAGCTCTTTTGGCTGCTTGCCAGTCCCAGAGCTGTAGATTAAACACTGGCAAGAATCTCTGAAGAAGAACCATAATGAGCCAATCTTTCTAAGGAAATCCGAGCTGCTGTTTCCTGCAATTACCCCTCCCATTTCCTCCTATTTATCCCCCGGCCAGGAAGGGGCCATTCAGTGTCCACTTGTGCTCTTCCTCCCGAGTCGGCTCTCTGTCCACAGCTATTCCTTTCTCCTCACATCCCTGCACATGCGTGCATCTGTAAAAGGCCCCAGCTGTACACCCTTCCCACTTGACTCCGAAGGCAGCTGAGAAATGTCTGGCTCCATCTCTGCTTCCAATGTAGAGCATCCATCAGAGCCTTCCCCAGACTCCGGGGCTGGCCCAAGTTCCTCCCCAACCTCCTCATCATCTGAATCTGCCGCCAGCTCCGCTGGCAGCTGGCAGGCCACAACAAGTGCAGTCTAAACTTACATACAATGAAGCCATCTTTCATGTGGTCTGCAGGCCTAACGGCCTAACCAAATTTGGAAGACCTCTCAGAAAGCCAGTAAGTTTGGGGCAATTTCACCACAGGGGTGAATAAGCACCACAGAAAGCAAGAGCCGCACCAAACAAAGCTCCTTGACTGATGGGACCCACAACATATCCCTATTCCTGGACTTGATGGGAGAGGTAGATGTAACTGCGGAGAGGCGATCCCTCAACATTATTATCTTTAAAAATTTCTATATTCCATATTGGTCTTTAAATGAATACATTCTGTATTTTAGATAATGTTTTGGCTTCTTCCCATAAAGAGGCAAAAGCAAGCAAAATCTCTATTGAAACTACCATACAGCATAAACAGGGATGTACCAAATTGTTAGAAAAGTATAGCCTTGTCTGTCACTCAGGTATGGACCCCAGATTATAAACATGGCTTCTAGGTACCTTCACGATCACCTAATTTTATGCTTATACAATTATATTTTATTTAAATGGTATAAAAATAGCCAATATTGTCCCTTAAAATATATACATGTTTATCTTGTAAAAGATAAATGTTTCAAATAAATAAATATATTCATAATACTGCATAATCCCGCAACCCAATTTAGTCTTTGGAAATGTTTTTCTCTAATCTTGTCTTCCTTGAATTAATAAGAGTTTTCTGAGGTTGCAATTTAGTCTTGCCATTTATTTAGTTTTCATATCATTTTAATCTCATCTCCCACGTTACCTGCAATCTTTCCTATCCCGCTTTCAAATAAGTTTAGCATAATCACCATTCCATCCTAAAGTAATTAAAAAATTTCATTTATAATATTCCATCAGGGGGTTGGTCCCTACTGACACTGAACCATTGATAATTGCTGTCTGCATGATTTATACTTTTTTAGGGTTATTATTAGATGATAAATGAGCAGAAAAAATTAATGGGGAGGGATAAAATGAAAAAGGTTCTGATACACAAGAGATGTTATTAAGAAAGGTTTCAGAGTTAATTTGCAAATATTTTTATATGCCCGCATCTTCTACTATCAATGCAGTTTGTAATTCATAGCAATTATTTAGAGATAGGATATTTATTAATTCTATGCCATCTCTCTTTCCCTGAGTTTGATTTTTTCTCTCTCTCAGACACACATTTTTTTCATATACAAAGCCAAATATATGTTTTTAGAACTACTACATATATAATAAAAAGGTAATGGTAAAGGAGTCTCTCTGAATTTTATTCTATTAGTCATTGACAGCTATATGGGGGGGGGGGGGTTAATCTCTGTTTCAAGGACATTGAGTCAATGCTTGCAGCCTGTGGTCTGATCTAAGCACAGTACACAAAATTGTCTGCTACAACATCTTACCTGTCAACAACTACTTCAGCTTCAACCACAATAATACACGGGGAAACAATCGATATAAACTCAAGGTAAATCACTCCAAACTCGATTGCAGAAAATACGACTTCAGCAAAAGAGTGGTCAACGCCTGGAATGCTCTACCCAACTCTGTTGTTACAGCCTCAAACCCTCACAGCTTCAACCTCAAACTGTCTACCACGAACCTCACCCCATTCCTAAGAGATCCGTAAAGGGGATGTGCATAAGCGCACCAGTGTGCCTACCATCCCAGTCTTACTGTCTCCGTTTATCTATATTTACTTCATTTATGTTTAAGTTTATACCTATACCTGCTATCTTGTACATGTTTGACAAATAAAATTTAAAAAAATGCTGTCCAAAAACATTTCCACACTTATGTGGCCAGCATAATGACACAGAGCTACAAGTGGTACCTAGTTATCTATTTGCATTTGCATGTTTTTGAACTTCTAGGTTGGCAAGACCTGGGACAAGGATAGCACCTCCCCCCCATCTTGTAGCACTCGTGTCTCAAACTTAGGTTGCCAGTTTCTAGCATTTTAACTGCTCAGTCACTATGCTGCCTCTGTGTGTGTGTGTGTGTGTGTGCTTTTGTAGATTTTCACGGGTACAGGTATGCAGGTCTAGGTGTGTTCGGGTCTTTTCCTGTGTAAGATTGAGAGTATCTTCGCGACATTTCAGCGAGGTCCCACTTGCCATCCTCAGGCTGGTGCTTTCTGCTTCGTGCTAATGCTGGGCTGGTTGGCTGCGCTGCTGCCTCTTGATTGGTAGATGGAGTTAATATTGGTATAATTAACCTCCTGTGTTGTTACAGCTTGGGTTATGTAACATCACACAACCCATTACCCAAGCTATTACAACACAGGAGGCTAATGGAAAAGAGATCAAAACACAAATGACCCAGAAGATTACAATGCAGGACCAAGGACAC
>JAEANM010011049.1:0-13898 GCA_017656035.1 Myanophis thanlyinensis
TGTGAGCAAGGCAATAAAGATTAGGCTAGAAACAACTGCCTTATTTACAGGATTAACCTGCAAAGTGGGGAAAAAAATCCAAAAAGAGATTTTTTTTCTACTAACTGGTTCTATAGAACTGGTGCGAACCGGCTGAATTTCACCTCTGGTGTATTTGCAAATTTGGTGGATTATATCAGTGGATAACAATTTCCATTTTTTAAAAAGGGTACTAATACTGTTTGTCTATAACATCTAGTTACGAAAAATTAGGAAACTGCAGGGTAACCTGATTGCACATGCTTAAAACATATCTCAGAAATTAAACTTGAATTGGTAGTTGTAAAGCTATGGTTTTGTTAAAGCTTATGCAATTCCAACTGAATAACAATGGATTAAATGTTCCACAAAATGTGATGCTCCTAATTAACTTCAATTAAAATACTATATAAACTCCGTTACATAAGAAGAAAAAGATGGTTTCCACCTATAAGTTTCTCTGTAAGTTTTTGAACATAAATGCATGTTGGAAACAGAGTATGAAAATGATGGGATATGCAGACTAAGAAATGTCAGTGACCCAATCCAATAGGTATTGCCTTGGCAGTGGCTCCTCTGCCTATTTATGTGTTTGTTTCAGGTTTCCCCATTACCAATCCTGTCTGAAAGACCAAATCTCATGGGTGAGTCAGAATAGCTCTCAAAGAGGCTATCATCTCAGTGAAAGAAGTTTAATAATTATGTAATCACCTGAGGATTCTTTCTAGGAGTTAGAATTACATTTGTACTGCAGGTGTGGTGCTTTTATAGTCAATGGTTTCCTGTTTGAAAGGAAGCCCACTGCTTTGAAGAGGTGTCCGTTCAATTTCTGGATGGCTCTGACTTGGAGTAATTTAAAGATAAAGAACACAAGGAAAAGAAGTCAAACATCTTGACACAAATTGTAAGTTTATCTAATGTAAGCAAGTTGGTACAAAGAGAAAAGTTAAAAAATAAATGGAGCCAAATGGCTTATGAAAACAACAGCTGAAAGGAAAAGGAACAATGGTGACCTTATCAGGACAGTGAAATAGCTAAACTATTAAGCTGGGAGACTAAAAGGCTCAAACTATTTGCTAGAAGAATCCTAGGTCTTCCGGCCTTGGTTCCACCACCTGATTTGGGATAGCAGCTTAGTAGTTTCTGTTACTATTATGGAGAGGCATGTTATGTGGTGCCCTGGCATGTGATATGTGAGTGCTCACTCACCCATTGAAAGACATAGAAAGAAAGTCCCTCCAACCAGTTATTTAATTTACATAGGTTTACTAGGTCAACAGTACCACGGAGGAACAGCAACCTTGTGTGAGAAAATCAAGAGGGAAATATTCATGCCTTGTCTATATTATTTTAAACATTGCTACAATCTGGGAACAGATCACAGGAAAATGGCTGTTCCACAGCTGCTTCATCAGAAAACAGTTTTAATCTTAAAAGTTTTGTCATTTTGATAATATCAGAGAACTTTCCTTAATGCTACTTTGAACAGATTTAATCAAAGACCAAAAATTATACAATTCCATAGGATGGAAAATATACAACTCATGCAGAGTAGTTTTGAGTCACTAAAACTGTGCAAATGAAGTTTGGGCATCAGTTGTTCCTTTGGAAGCTAATAGAAGAGCTTTCAATGGACCCGTCATTTCAGCAAAGATCTAGTTAGTAATTTTACAATTAGCTGACTTATAGAAAATTACTAAATCCTACACCCTACATATGACTCTCAGCAAATTTGTTAATACCTATTAAATGTTTGTAAGTTTAATTAATGTATTTGCTTTATAAAACATATTCAAGGTGTGAAAAGTAGGAAAAGAGGCCCTTGCTGTATGGGCTTTGTTGTACTTGATATTTATTCCATTCCTTTTTCTTTGAAGTTACATAAAAGCAGAAAGATGTTCAGGCCAAGTTCATGCATTTCCCAATATTCAAGTTAAAATTAATAATGCCAAACTATGGAAATGATTGTTTTTCTTTTTCATAAAAGATTATTTTAAAATACTTTGCAGAGGAATCCCAAAACAATATTAGTTCTCTGAACAGACACATTTCTTCAAATACTTCTCATGACCGATAAGCAACAAATTGATAGATTTCCTCACAAATTATACTGCTGTAACATACTCTTCAATTAAAAAAATAATTATAATCAACCATTTTCTCCTGGCAGAATAACTTCCAGTTTGGTTGAGGAATTTCACTAATTCCTGGTAAATAGCTGAACTTGGCTTCTCTTTTTTCCTCAGGAGAAATTGAATAGATATTTTAACATCTTCACCAACATTGGGTGGAGGCAGTTAATTCGCTGTGGGACCCCTAACGGGAACAGCCGAAAGAAGAAGATTTTAACATCTTCACCCTGACTGTCATTGCTTTAGCTTTTAAAGGTCTCCTGCTGTCCATATCATGTAAATTATGACACTGAATGTAGCGGCTGTGTGAAAGTGTAATGAATATACTTGTAAATGTTCATACCCAATCACATAATATTGAGTTTTATGTTTTAAGCCATATTAATTTTTCATTTTAGCATATGTTCAAGAACATTACTTTTTTTTCTAGCCTAACTTTAAACAAAACACTCCCTATGTTCTTCATATTTTGCTCTTTATGCTACATTAATCAAAGAAGTGCTTATTGTAAAGGATTTAGATGTAGTTTGCCAGCAGTGGAAAAGAATCTTCTTAGTAAAGTCTTAGCTCAGAAAATAGTTGTTGCACTGCTTTGGACCGATTTGGTAATTCTTCCTGACTCTTTCCCACTTTTGCAGCGTTACTCAGAAAAATTGGATCTTTTTTCTTCCTCTGGGTAGTTTTCCTCCAATATGAGATAAATATAAATATAGAATACAACCATTAACTGAAATATGGTCCTTTTCTTTAATGTTCCAAAAAAGGAAGAACAAAATAAAACAAAACAAAAACAAGCAAGTAGGGAACCAAACAATTTAAAGCAAAACAAACCTCAGGGCAAATCTACATCTAGCTTGTTTGAACTAGAAATCTTGTTTCAAGCTATTCCTTCTTGTTAACTGATTTGTATGTACCAGACTCCTTTTTGAATAAGAGATCTTTCTGCTACCCCCATTGTAAACCTATACAAATTTACATGAGAATAATTCTGCTACTGAATATGGTGTGATTTACTGCTAAATTAACATGCCTGAACTGTGAAGGTCAGATTCTTTGTGGTCAAAGGAAAGATCATATGCGGTTTAGGGAGGAAGTGCAGGGAGTGTTAGGGAAAGTAATAGATGATTAGAAAACAGCTGTGGTAGCTATTGGCTATTATATGGTGCCACATTATAGCAGAGGAGGTATGGCATGCAGAATGCCACTAGTGACTCAAGGCCCACACAGTAATCTACTGGTTGTAGTTTAATATTTAGGTATATATCAGTGACTAAGTTGAAAGGTAATAATAGAAATGAAAGTGTCATCTTGACCAATGACCATGTAGTTTGGCCTTTAATTCTCTGAAATTAAAGTAAAGAACCAAATGTTTATACCATCTGCTTTTTCTTCCCTGTTAGCTGAATATTATAACAATCTGGAATCTCTTACTGCTACCCCTGAGACCGAAAGACAAAGCACGGCATGCCCAGAAAAGAAGTAAACAGGACAGCTCTTCTGGTTTTTGTTTTCTTTAAAATAGGATATCTCAGAATTCTGAGTCTCCTTCCTGAAAACCAGGCTGTTTCTTATTTAGTAGGAATATGGAAGCCTTCTATTTCTAGTTGAATTTTGCTACTCATCCTAAATGTCACTAATTGTTTTTCCTGCATTTGTGACTACTTGAATACACAAACCAAAAGCATGCAACTCCCTGCAGACCTCTCTTAATGCTTGCTAAGGTTCATGGCCAGGTTCATCATATGATAGATCCAGGATGGATAATCTCATCTGGAGCAAAGCTAACCACTTTCATTTAAAATTCCATTTTGTTTTTCTGACAGCCAGTGAACTACAGTATATGGAATGAATGTGGATTGCACAGAACATAATTGTCATAATTATATTTGTTAAATTTATTTGTGGCCTATCTCACCATGGAGGCTACTCTTAGGCAGCTTATAATAATAAAAAGGAAGAAAAATGAAAAGATATGAACCAGAAGTAAAGTAACAGAATAAAATAAACAATGACAAAGGAACAAATCATTGTTATATAATTGTTCATAATTATAACAATACAATTGGTGGCTGTAGTTAAGAGTCTGATTACTGACTCTGTAGAAAGGACAATTGCTGCTTGAAGGATGTGAGCATATGAGATATATCTTCTGGCAGTTTGATAAGGATGAGATTTATGCAAAAATAAAAATAAAAATAAGAAAGTAGAGCAGCTATGGAAAGAAAAACTCCTGAGGGTGGGAGGCAGGATGGAACTACAACTTCTTAAAATGCTTCTGTCACATAGTTGAAAGATTATGTCTGGGGTTGATTTGTTTTTTTCCTGCTATCCAGTAGCTTCTTTCTGCAAGTAAACTGTCTTGAGTCAAATGAAGCTTCTTTCTAGGTTAAATAAATATACCGTTGCAGGTTTAGACTAATTTCTTCACATTATTAACTGAGTCTTGGTTGCTTACAAGCAGCCTTAACCACCACACAAAACTGCCTCTACTGATTGCACTAGGCCCCAAATAACTGGATTGCTTCTCTTAATACCTCCATATAAATATTCCAGGGAGGAGATGGGGAAGAGAACATGCTTCTCCAATATTTAAAAGGGAGCAATCACTAAGCTGCTCTTCCCCCCCCCCCCAATTGACTGTTACGGTCCTCTAAGAAGGGGTGTCCAATCTTGGCAATTTTAAGGCTTGGGGATTTCAGCTTCCAGAATTCCCCAGCCAGCTGTGGGTGGCTAGGGAATTTTGGCAGTTGAAGTCCACAAGTCTTAAAGTTGCCAAAGTTGGACATCGCTGTTCTAAGGAAAGAGCCAAAACAAACAGCTGATTGACAAGCCAGAAGCAGTGACTTTGCACATGTCACTGATCCTCCAGATAGTTTCTTCGTTGATATCCCCCAACTCATTAGAAAATATACCCCTTAATGCCTACACTCAAGATGACCTCCCCCATTGGCCCACCCTTGATGTCCTAATATGGAGGTGGTCTTATTGGAGGCAGATGTGGAGCTTTCCAATAACTGAGGCCAGGTGTTCTGACACCAGATACCTAGGAGTAGACAAAGGAGGTGAATAAAGGAATTATTTTGGTGATTTTCTCCTTTGTTTCAAATATCCATAAATAGAAATATTTAGACCTCTTTTGTGAGTTAATATCAGAGAAAAGGGAAGGGAAGAGAACTTGGTTTTGTGTGTTTGTATCTTGAATGTTTTAGTACATAATTTTTTAAAAAGATAACACATAATAGAAACGCAAGTGCTGTCCCACAAGGCATTTACCAACAATAGACTTTTGTTTGCCACAAATCTCCATCTTCTGTCTCTCTCTTGGGCGGTTACTCATAGACTTTGTGTTCTTCAGCCAGGTTTTACATTCTTGATATTGAATAAGTTTTATTAAGAAGCAAAATACACATTGGGACTTGAGATCAAAGTCTAGGACTTCTAGCATTTGGGTGGTCATTTATAACTATTAAGTCTTCAGGTATTTAAGACTCCTTTTATTAAGCACAACAGTCTTAAAGTTTAATGAAAAAAGCAGGTGAATATTAATATTACACTGCTCAAATGGGTGACTTCTGGGGATTTGGTGGAGCAAAGACCCAAATGCCTAGAGCTTTAGGCTAAATTTAGAATTATAAAAGAAACATCCAGGGATTAACAGTAGGCTTGGCCCAGTTTATTTTTAAATGTTCAGGTTTCTCCACTTTTAAAATTATGGATAATTCAAGTAATTGACTGATAGCTCATGATGGAATTCAAAATAACAGTTTTGGGTCATCTTGTCCTTGATATAAAGTCAGTGAGTAGAATGCCAATGTACTGTATGACACAAATATATTAGCATTTCAAAATATATTGTGAAGAATTACATTGGGTCCTCTCTTCCTCCCTCTGCCTCAATATAACATAATATCTAAGTACTGTAGAACTTAGAACTAAAATTATCTTTATAATGCTGGTTTTAATATCAATGCCTTTAGTCTTTTTAACATACTTTGAGATGCACTGACCCAATTAAGGACTCAAAAATACCACTAGATAATATGATTAATACATTCATTATTATAAGGGATGCTGTCATGATTTCTGAAAGATTTATGACATATATTTATAAAGATTTCTAAATTATAATTTATGGTAATAATAATAGATATATCTATCCTGAATTACTGTTGGGTTAAGATGCATAGACTGTTTAACAACAGAATCTAGTAATAGTAGTATAGATGTTTATAATTCTATTCTCCCAGGAATATTTAATATATGTTTTACTTTTAGAAGGATATACCTTATGTGTGCATGTGCGTGAATGCAGGTGTGTGTGTGTGAGAAAGAAAGACACGGAATTTTGAAAATGGTCCCTAAAACTGGATATGACACTTTTCCAATGGCACTGCTGTTAGGACTGATAAGAAAGCCATCTAAGTGAAAGTTATTGCTCAATGAAAATACAGACATCTAGAAATATTAATGGTTACTTAGAGATCTGATCATGCTACTTCAGGCACGTTATAAAAACTGTTAAGAAAGTAGGAAGAATGTGAATACTATACTGTATGTCTTCATTCCTTTTCTGAAGCTTGTATTATAGATTGTCATTTGAGCTTGATAAATAAACAGTAACCAAAAATAAGTCTATAAACATCTTCAAGATGATTAAGAGTGGTGACGTCTGAAAATGGTTTATTTTGGAAAAAACAAATGTTATGCTATTTGAGAATAGGTTGTTTCTAGGTGATAAGAAGACTTGAAAAAGACTTGAAAAAGTCTCTTGGGCATTCAAAATCCAGGACAACAGGGATTTGATTGTGTTCAGTTTTAGCTCTTGTGCAAAACCATCACTAAATATGCTGGTAAATTGGAAAGTGATATAATTCTGACAAGCCAACAAGGAGAAGCCAAAGAAAAGCTTTTCTCGCTGATACGCCCAAGTGAAGCTGAAGCTCTTTTGACTGTTATGTTGAAAACATCCCACATGTTCATATGCTGCAGAAGTTCATGGAAGTGGCCTTATGACAATTTGACACATGCCCAAATAACAGACTGATGCACTTAACAATGGAATTAAATTTGTGCGCAAGCACACGGTTATGATTTGTATACAAAAACAACTCATTTCTTCCTAAAAAAAGCAGATTTGAAACCTAGAGTGTACTGGGCCCAAGTTTGAAAAAAAGGGACTGAAAATGTACTGCGTTGATTTATTTATTTTTTCATAGTGATTGATTGCCATTACATTGGTGGAACCATATAGATTTTCTCCACAATAATGTATTCCTAATCTGGTTTTTCAGGCCTTCTACAGCTATAATTTTTCTTGCAAAATTGGAGAACAAATTTTCTCAACAGGTAGCCCTCAACTCATTACCACAATTGAGTTCATTGTCCCTGTTGCTAAGCAAAACAGTTGTTAAATGAATTTTGCCTCATTTTATGACCTTTCTTGCCAGTTATTACATGAATCATTGCAGCTGTTAAGTTAATAACACCGTTTGGTGGAATCTGGCTTCCCCATTGACTTTGCTTGTCAGAAGGTCGCAAAAGATTACACCATATCTAAGTGGACAATAGAGGGGGCGTGCATAAGTGCATGAATGTGCCTATTGTCCCTGTCATTGTATTTTCTTACTTTTCTTATTCTTGTATTCGTTTTTACTCATTGTTTGATTGCTTTGTATTGTTATTGTTTGACAAATTCTAATAAATAAATAAAAAGATGATCACCTGACTTTGGGGCACTGCAAATGTCATAAATAGATGACAGTTGCAAAGCATCTAAATTTTGATCACATGACACAGGAATGCTGCAACAATCGTAAGCGTGAAAAATGGTCATGTCACTTTTTTCAGTACTGTTGTAACTTTGAACGGTCACTAAATGAATGGTTGTAAGTCAAGGACTACCTGTAATGGTATGGATTGAAAATGTTGTTTCCCAGGACTTGGGTAGAGTAGACGGTAACCAAGCCAAGGAATTTACATAAATATAAGGAAGTGGGATTATATCCCTTCTTCTCTCAGGGTGACAATATAGCATATCATTGAGGCCATTTGCTTCTCCTGTACGTTTATGAATTACATGGATAGAAAACAGATGCTGTAGCACAGGGATGTCAAACTCAAGGCCCGGGGACTGGATCCGGCCTACAGGGGCCACCCTGGAAACAATGAAGGAGTGGCCCATGGTGCCTCTGGCAGAGAAAATGGCCCCCCAAGCTGTTTTCGGCTGTGACAGCCTCCTGCAATCCTCTGCCAGTGAAAATGGAGCTCAGGAGGGCTGCATGTGGCTCTCCCAAGCTCCATTTTCACTGGCAGAGGGTTGCAGAAAGTCGTCATAGCCGAAACAGAGCTCGGGAGCCTATTTTCTCTGCCAGAGTGCTCAGGCCACCACAGATGCCCCTGACATGAGTGACATCAAGCTGACCATTCCCACACTGGTCACACCCACTCTGGCCTCAGAGGTCAAATACAATCCTGATGCGGCCCTCAATTAAATCAAGTTTGACATCTCTGTTGTAGCATAAGATTCAGTCAGAGGTCTAATATTTAAAGGCTTCTTTCTTTTCTCTCTTAGCAGATGATGGGCTTTAGGCATTGAGTTAATAGTTAAGAGCTGTTTTGTTTTGATGCCTTTGAGTCAGTATTGATTCCTGTCAACTACCAGACAAGTCCCTACAGTTTTCTTGGCAAGATTTCGGGAGTGGTTTACCATTGCCTGCTTCCTAGGGCTGAAAGAAAGTGAGCGGCCCAAGGTCACCCATTATTATTTCTGTAATGCATGAAGCAAATTAAGTTGTATATACTGTCAGTACATAGCTTGACATGAGCAGATCACAAGCCAAATGGTGCAGCTGGCTTTTCTATTCACAGGAAAAGAAGAGGGAATGTGAAATCCCAGGAATGCCAAGATTTGGACCTGTAAAGATGCTTTTCCTGAAAACATGCCATGTCTCTCTGATGTTTTTGTGATCCCACTCTTACCTGAGATGGGTGAGCTACAAAGTTTTCAATGGCTTTGGAAAAGGAAGGGCCCCAACTGCTTACACCTATGTATGATTTCATACTGTGGGAATTAAAGATGTAGGCTTTGATCTGGAAAAGTGGGATAGTACACTGGAAATAGTATGAATTAGAGAAGTTAAATGACAGAAACAAATATATGCATAGTCAATCTTGGGGGAAGATTATATGGAGATTGTCAGTCATCTAGGTCATGCTTGTCCCAAAGGTGCTTTTTCAAAAGGCAACTGGACTTTCTTTGTTTTTTCCTTGAAGACGTTTCGCATCTCATCCATGAAGCTTTTTCAATTCTGACTGAATGACTATTCACTTCAGTCAGAATTGAAGAAGCTTCTGGAATGAGAAATGAAACATATTCATGGGTTGGGGAAGCCACCTTTGGGACTTGGGTGGGAAGCAGTGGTGGAATTCAATTATTTTTACTACTGGTTACCGGTTCTGTGGGCATGGCTTGGTGGGCATAGCTAGGTGATCATGTGACTGGGTGGGCAGTTTCTGTAAGCAGGGCAATAAAGATTAAGCTAGAAACATCACCAGAATATTTTTTTCCTGCCTTTCTTACAGAATTAACTGTGTAAAGTGGAAAAAAAGAAAAGGAGATTTCTTCTAACAACCGGTTCTCTGAACTGCTTAGAAAATTTACTACCGGTTCTAGTGAACCTGCTGTTTCACCTCTGGTGGCACACACAAATCTAGGTCCATAATTCTATACTCAGCTGTATATCAAATCAGTAGTCACTTTAAAAAATAAAGATTTGTGCCCCTCTCCTTTCTCCTTTAGGATGATATTAGTATTGAAGGTGACATCTTTCTCTTCCTTTTTGGTGTTCTGGTATGTTTATAATACTTTCATTTTCATTGTCATGGACTCTAAGGGCAAGGCAACTAATGTGTAAAGCATAAACTAAGTTTAGTGGATACTAATGAAAGCCAGTTTAAGGAAAATGATACTTTGAGGTCCCAATGGATTTCAGATAAACATGACTACATTTATTTGGTTGTCCCATAGAAGAACAACAATTTTAAATGGCAATTATTATGGTAACTTCTTAAGTGCTTGGTTCATATCTGGTTTCCTAAGAATAATATTTTCATTAATGGAATTGACAGTCATAAATATAGATCTACTTGTAAGTTTTTTAAAAAAATAATCCTTCCTCTTTTTCTCTATCCACCCACCCCCACTTTAATTGATATCAGATGAGTAATTACTTCTTTGATGTTAGAGTTCCTTTGGTCCAGTTGCCAAAAAGGTGAGGAACAGTGGAATTATCTTTCCGCCTACACTCTGCCACTCACTCACCCTCTCTTTCTCATGTATTTTCTTTGAATTTGTTTTTTTGGAAGAATGCCATTTTCTTTACATTTTGTTATTCATTGATTACGGTGTACTTAATACATCATACGTATAATGGACAGCTGTGTAAATATAATTAAACATTTTACTATATGGGATTATGCTGGAGAAACATTCATTTCCACAGTATTACAAAATAAAATGATTTTGGAGGATCGGTCTTGTAATTGTGGGACAACCAAACCTCTCCCCCATACTATTTTTGAATTTAATTGGGTTTTCCCCCCCTCCTCTTCTTTCAGCTCCTTGTCCTTCTACCAGTAAGTTGAATATTTTCTGAGTACAGCCAGAGACAGAAAGTGACCACCAAATCTGATTTGGGCACCCTTTCTGAAAATCCAGACCAGAGTACCACGATTATAGTTCAGCTGACTCTGAAGCCAGGTTTGGGAAGGAAAACTGAAGCACCTACTTGGAAACCCCTTATGATCCATATACATGTATAATTGAAGAGTTCAATTTCATACTTTCTCAATCAGGCCTCTACAAATGTTTTTATAAGATTCTACATATTGTAATCAGTTTCCTGCTGCAATGAGAGAAAACCTAACAATGTAGCAAAAGGTTTCTGGAATTAGCCATGTTTTTAAAAGGAGCCGAATGCAGACTCCATTATGACTAAACCAAGAAATGCTGCAGGTTTTGTTATTTCACACAGGGCATGTAAACATTGGTGGTTTATACAAGTGCTACCTTGTTTTGTTAAAAACTACTCCCATTGGTATCCTCTAACATCTAGAAATGTTAACCTAATTTAAAATGAAAGCCTACACTTTTGAAAAATATGTGGTACAAAGCCCAAAAGCTGTTCAACTATGTTTTTTATAGAATTGGGATTTCATTTTTTTTTTTTTAAATTCAATGATACTCTTTTCCAGAGAGGTTCCACGAAATGCTTCTATAGCTGTCGGTCCTCTGTCCAATCCTTCTGTCCAAACAGAATACATTTTGAAAGTTGGGAGGACAGAAACAGAGAAATGTTTACTGTACTGTATGTTGGCAGTCAAAAACATTTTTAGATTTCCCTTTCCATTGTGACAGACATCAGTTGTTTTCATGACAAATTGAAGCTGCACAGACAACATCTCATTACTCAAAATATTTCAAGGTTTTGAACATTTGCTAAGCGAGGTGTAGCATAGCTGCAGAGGTATCCTCAAATGCAAACAGAATTGACAGGGCCATCAAATGCAAGTCAAAACATTTTATTTATTTATTTATTTAAAAAAACAACAAACAACTCCACCATCCTCACCACCAGCAATAGGCTAAAGGCACTCAGAGCTCATGTTTTTCAACAAACTCAGAAATAAGCTACAATTTTAACTGAATTGGATTTAAAACATTAAGATGTGGCGTGAGGATCAGCTGTTCAAGGAAAAAATGAAAACATCCTTTAAGCTGGTCCAGATCTCTGGGCAGATCAAGCTAATCTTTAGAAGCCAATCTCATTAATATTCTGTTTCATAATAATAGAAAGATTCCAAAAAATGCTTAAAAATAATGAGATATACAACACTTTTCTCTTACAAGGAAAGATTGAAGTAGCTCAAACTGTCTTTGACTTATTTGGAAATGTATTTAGTTGGTGCTCTTGTTTTATTGTAGATATTACTCAGTCAAATCTGTATTTGAACACAGATCTTTTTAAGATTCATATTTTATTGTGTTTTACTAATCCAAGTGAAATGTTAACATACAGTACATTGCTCAATCATGGATGATATGCCATATGCTAAGACTCCAGAATAATTTATATGTAAATAGTGGGAAGAGAACAGGAAAAAAATAGAAAACTTAAAGTGTATTAGTCATTCTTACCAGTTAAAGGTAGAAGAAATGCTCAAGAATCCTGATCTTAAAGCAGAAATGCTCTTTGTGGCAGTAATTTGAAATTTCTGTATCTGTATTCTTTCCTCCATCTGACACAATGGAAGATACTGGCATTTCAGGCCATCAAAAGCATTATCAAGATTAGTTGAGAGTAGTGACTTGGGGCTGCTAGCTATCATTGTCTACAGTCCTTCAACTGACAGAAAAACATTAAATTGATCTGAGTGTCAAAACTCCAACCTGCCCTAGCAATGAGAGTGGGCATGGCACTGACTTTATTGCTTGAAATAAAAGAATAATTTAAAGGCAAAGAATGACAGATTTCTCGCGTTCATTGCCCAGTTGACCCAGGATAGGAAAATTATCAATTGTTCTAAAAGTCTGTAGAGATTCTCAGTCATCCGGGTCATGGTTGTCTCAAATTTGCTTTTTCAGGAGGCAACTGGACTTTCTTGTTTTTTCTTTGAAGACATTTCACTTTTCATCCGAGAAGCTTCTTCAGCTCTGATAGGATAGCGGGGAATGGAAGGCTTTATATTCCTTGCAGACAGCTTTGCATCCTTTTTATTATTATTTTATCTGTGACCTTGAAAACACAGTCCTTCAAGTCCAAGTGCTTCAATGACCCTCCTAAAAGGATGCAAAGGAATATAAATCCTTCCATTCCCCCACTATCCTGTCAGAGCTGAAGAAGCATCTTGGATGAGAAGTGAAACATCTTCAAAGAAAAAACAAGAAAGTCCAGTTGCCTTCTGAAATCAATTTATCGACTGTTCTCTTAATGTACAGGTGTATATATTGGGTGGAGCAGTGGTGGAATTCAAATTTTTTTACTACTGCTTCTCTGGCGTGGTTTGGTGGGCGTGGCTGGGAAGTCATGTGACTGGGAGAGCAATTTCTGTAAGCAGGGAAATAAAGATTAGGCTAGAAACTACACCAGAATGTTTTTTTCCTGCCTTCCTTACAGGATTAACCCTGTAAAGTGGAAAAAAACAAAAGGAGATTGCTTCTAACAACTGGTTCTCTGAACTGCTTAGAAAATTTACTACCGGTTCTAGCAAGCTTGCTAGAACCTGCTGAATTTCACCTCTGGGGTGGAGAAGCAGGAGATGGGATTGACAGAATACAGGTGAATGCTTGGGTAGAGGTTTTAAGCAAATTATCCAACTGGCAGAGGACTAGCCAGGGTGGGCGCTGTGGCTGATACCTTTCAGTTGAGTGATTTCTGAAAATGAGCCTATCATTGTTTTGAGAAAGCATTAAACTTGTGTTCACAAATTAAGCCTAGCCAACAGATTGTAGGCAAGATTGAAGGGTGTGAGGTGAAGTATGATCAATGTCTACCACATTTATTTTTATTTTGGGTTTTTCTTTTCTCTTGTTCACATGTACTACCCACTCAAACCAAAACATCTGCCAAGTGGAGAAATAAGATAAAATTTAGTTCACAATGTGTCTGAAATTACTCCCATTAATTGCCTTCTTTCCCCAAACCTTGGTGCTCTACTGCCTTTTTCACCCCTTGCTTATGTGGTGTGTGT
>JAEANM010011050.1:2033-15474 GCA_017656035.1 Myanophis thanlyinensis
AGAGAGAGAGAGAGATCATATCAAGAGGAATAATTGAAAATAGAATAGAAAGCTGAAGATATATGTTTGATTGGCATTTAGTACTATGGAAAATTTGATTTCCCATTTGGTTGTGAAAGCCTTCTAGCTTCTAATGAGAAAAGGCAGTGCAAAAATACCTGGTGCAATCAAATTTTGCACTCTAGGCACTCCTGTTGATCACTGGCTGTGAAGTCTCCAGAGCAGAGCTTGTAAAACAGGATAATGGTAAGATTAGGAAGTATTCGAAGACCATTTCCCCCCTTTAATATAGCTATCAGCAGTTTGGGTGTTTTGTCTATGGTATGAAGATGTTCCTTAGAGTTTAAAGTCATGTTGTAGGCTGAAGTTAAAGACCAGTTACTTAGAAGCAATAAGGAAAGAAGGATCGAAGGAAGGTAGGGATAAAGACATATTTGTAGATGCAAAGTTCTTAATTCAATCCCTCTCCCAACAATCTCATCTATTAAAAATAGTAGAATTAGAAGGACCAAGAGTCTGACAGTTAATGGCAGGATTTTATCTTTAATTATCAGTATAAATTGCTTTCAGCAGTTCCTCTACTTAAGTCTGGAATGGTCTACCTGATTCAGTTGTATCTGCTACAAATTCTCATAGTTTCAGTTGCAAATTGACTTCCGTGGACTTTACACCACACCTACATTAAGTGGACAGTAGAGAGGGCATACATAAGTGCACGAATGTGCCTATCGTCCCAATCACATTTACTGGGAGCATATGCCTTTTTCTTTGCTTAGATACTAGATATTGGGCAGAATTGCATATTTTCCAATTTAGATTTTAAAATGCATAATCTTGTGGGAGGCATTGTTTTTCCTCTTTCCTGCTTTGATCATTCTCTCTCTACCCCCAGTGCTATCATTTCTTCTTCTTAAATGAGATATTTATGTGAAACTGTCTCCAGTCAGGGTTTATGTAATCATGAGAGTATATCAGCACTATAGCAGAAGACCTGCTATGTTATTATATTATCATATATCAAGAACAAGAGAAACAAATTAGTTATATTTTCTAAAGAAATGCTGACAAATTATTATACAGTTAAGGTATTCTCTGGGCTGACAGAAATAGTTTTCAAATGATGATAAGTAGATGATAAGATTAAAAATTCTACAAATGACAGTCCTTGAACAAGAAAGACATGGACGTTTCCTGTCAATGCCAGTTATGATGGAAGTGTCTGCTTATGCAATTTGTCCTCTAGCCTATGAAGAGGTGTTTTTGTATTGAAAATAAAGTATACTCATTTGAGTAAATGTCAGCAGGATGTGATAAGAAAAAGTCACGATCTTTGCCATGATGGTACTGTTGAAGCCCTGCCTATTTTTTTAAAAAACAGCCACAACAACAGTAATTCATTTATTTTATTCAATTTGTACCCCACCCAACTTCCGATGATTCTGGACAGTTCACATAAAATATGAAAAACTACATAAGAATAAAAATAATACAGCCATAAAAAAAAAAGAAGAAAAGATGACAAAACTGGAGACCAACCAACAAACCCCCTACACACGTAGTCCTCAAAGGAGGATACACTCATGCCAATCAAAGCTTTGGCTGGAGGGCCAGGTCTTTTATGTGTATTGGAAAAACTGGCAGAGCTTTAATTGCACTGTAGAGGCCACTATGTTTTTTTTAAACCCAGCATTTCTTTGTCATATATTGAAATATACTTATAGCTGCTAATCTTTAAAACAGATGCTAGACTATGGTTGCTGTGTTTTTAAAAAATATGCCAAATATCATCTCCTTTCCCTTTGTTTATCTTATACTAGCAGCTTTGGGTTGCTGCTTCCACAGCTGCTCAGGGCAGGAGAAATATTAGGCTTTCTGGGGTTTGGAGTTTTTGCAAGAGGCATCCACTTTCATCTCCCAGCCCATGTGCTCCTTTTGGACACAAGGGTCACCTTGCTCCAAGGAGCCATAAATGCTGCAGGAGTAATGTCTCTTCCCCAAAGTATAGTAAATTGTTCTTTCATCTTCTATTGAAGCAGCAGCATAAAGAGGAAGAAGGCTGAATTTGTGGTGGATAGAAGAGAGAAAATAAATTGTATTCCTACTGCAGAGGCGTCAATTGATAAATAATGCATATAGAGTTTGCAGTGATAACTACTCTTTTCCAATTCGGCTGGTTATGATATATTTTGACACAAACTGTATGTATTTCTTACAGGCAGTGAATGATTGCAGCTTATTTCAAGTTATGGAAGGGAAAAACAGGCTGTTAACATTCTGGATCATGTCAGATAGGTTAATCTGGCATTTTACCTGGGGATGTAATGTATAAAGAGGAAGCAAAGACATACTGTTTTTTCCTCTCTTTTATAACATTTGAACTTAGGTTGGGATGTCATTGAGAGAAATGAACCAACCCTCAACTCCATATTCATCCCCCAAATTCCACAATACAAGAGCATTCTTTTTTATATGCTTTCTTTAAACCAATAAACACATAATAAACTTTTTTCCCCTCACATTTATACACATTTCAGTGTCTTGCAGAAGAGCACAAATCTGGTCTGCACATTTCTTGCTTAGCAGAAAATTTCATTGCTTTAATTTTACTAAATTTTATTCTCTGTCAGCCTTGGTATCATTTCATTCTTAATTCTGCCAAACATTTTTTTAGACAAACCTAGTAAATGAATCCCTGCTAATTTTTGTGTTATGAGTTCGATATTTTCTAATTTTTGCTATTTTCCCCTGCCTGATTGGTGGACCAGACAAAAAGCTATCTACACTCGTAACATTTTGCATTCATTTTTTCTACCTTTCCCATTGCATAGGAAAACAATGATCTTTGAAGTATCAGGCATTGATTCAGTCACTTCACATTTAATGAGTCACATGGTCAATCCATAAGCAAACCACATCCTTATTTTAATATTATTCCAGTTTCATCACCTACAACTTCAGCTTTACAATTTTTCAATTTTCTGATAGCACTTATTACTTTGTTTTCACCAATTTTTCCTCAGATATTTATAGCATTTTTTCAATTTCTGTACACATATCTAAAATACTTCATCCAGTATGCCTTCAATTCTGTTTAATAACTGAACATCACTTTTATTATTTACATTATTAGTATCATCACTCTGCCAGAGGCTCCTTGTTGTCCAGACTAAAAGCACACTCAGAAATACTAGGCTTATCTTCGTTGTAAGGTTACACTAACAGAATCTTGCAAGTCTGAAAGTATATCTTTCCCCTCTCATCTTTACAACACAAAAAACTAGGGAGGGTCTCTTCTGAAATTGTCATGTTCCCGTTCCTTCCACAGCTAGTTTGTGGCTCTTCCTCCTCTCTCAAATTAATTCCCATGTAGCAGCATTTCACTTGTTTAACCTTTTTCAACCACTTCCCAAACATTTCCATAGCCTATTTTACCTTATAATTCAACCAAGCTTCTTTTTTTTAAAAAGAATACTTCTTATTATGAGCCACACAAAATGTATGTGTCAGTATGCTGTGCATTCAGTCTTTTCTCTCTCTGCTCCCCTTAAAATGTAATTTCCCAATCTTATCATGGTGAGCTGTTGAACAACTTTCTTTGGTAATGTACAATGAAAGCATGAATATAAAATGTCATTTGTTTTCAGCTCTCTTTAGCTGCACTGTGACCCAATCATTATGTTTCATTTCCCCCATTTCTAAATCAAGAGCAACAGCTCACAGAGGATGTTCTGAAGATAACTAGCAGTACATTGTAGACATCTAATTCTGTAACTTTGTAAAAATAAAGATCTAGTTTATCGTTCTATTTTTCTGTATAAGCAGATTATTTGAAAAATTTGCAAATATGGATATGAACTGACTTCATTTGCCCTTCCAGGGCAAAAATATGGTTCAGAATACACTTGTCCTTTGTTTTTCTCATTTCACAAATATTAAATTACAGCTTTCAGATGAAAATATTTCAAAATATGATGAAAGCAATATTTTATATTAAAAAAATGAATTTGCAGATTTATTAGAAAACAAGGCAGAAAAAATATTTTGGTTATATCTACACGAAGATGAGAGAGCTCGAAAATAAGCTTGATTCACATGTTTTTATAGCAGAATTAAAAAACCAAATCCATACTTCAGGAATGCAATGACATGATTTCAGTTATAAAATTGGTTGTTTGATTCTTTAATCAACACTGATGCTATCATACCCTGAACATATGAGCAGTTTCTCCTTGCTTCTTTATAATTTTACCAATAAAATGTACGGTATTTACAGTACTTTCTTTCCATCATCCATAATTTACATTATATGCCAATCACATTTAAGCAGTAGTTACTGCAATGTTAAAATCATCCTCTTTCTTTGTTTTAATATTACTAGACCAAATGTGCATTAAACCAGATTATAAAGCAGGTATGGCACTTCAATAGCCTCGTCAGCATAAGTCATTATAAATAATGAGATGCAGATGGAACAATTATTTAAGAATGCAATAGAAACTTAAAAGACCATTGTGAAAATTAAATAGGCCATGTTCTCATAAAGCTGAAGTTTTAGGAGAAGAAAAATGAGCATGAGGAGAGGCCTGGACAAACCAATCCACTTTACTTCTCTTTAGAACTAGCAGGCAAAACCAGTTGTTTGTACCTTTTTAGAGGGTGGAAGACTCTGTGGCAGAGTTCAAGCTGTGCCAAAAAAAAATTCTGAGGACTAACAAATTATCTTGGGACATAATCTTTTTGGAATGAAATATGCACTCTAGGTGGGTAAATGGATTGTTTTCTATTTTGTGGGAACACCAAAAAGAAACATTGGTCCCAGTCAGTTAAGCCCAGATAGTTTAGTCATGGGTGGGCGTGCCTTCTGGTATAGGAGATACTATTTTGAGGGATTAGATGATACAGAGACAAGTGGTGCTGGGTAAAGTTCTCAGAAACAAATGAGACGGAGTACAACAATATCTCCTTGAAGGGAAGATATCTGACAGGAGAGAAGATTAATAACAGTAGTGAGAACTTCGAGTGTTATTGCTTCTTTGACTCCCTTTCTCTTTCCTTTTTTATGACTACTCTCAGTCATAATTTTTTATGGGTAGAAATTTGTGGGTAAAAGCATTCAGTGAAGTCATGTGAGTCTTCACCTGCCTTATGACTGACAAAACCCAGCTCAGATAGAGGAGTAAATCTCTCAGGAGTCTCTACATTGAGCAAAAAAGAAAACAGTCAAATCGTGTTAGGAAACAAATGCATATCCTTTCCTTGGCCGTTATTCCTTCTCATTTGCAAATTACCTCGAGCCATTTTGTCACTGGTAGGGTGTCAAGAGTGTAAATTTTGTTTAACCTTGCAAATGTATTTTAAAACAACAAGAAGGGGAAAAAATTCAAAGGAAATCAAAATTAGTGAATAGGCAAAATGTGCACAACTCCCTCCCTATTTCTCTCTGTCCCTTCTGAAATACATTTTTTTCTAAATAAGGAGTCTCTAACATTTTGGGAATTTTAGAAGCATTCTCACAAGTTCATTGCCAATGCAAAATACCATTTCACTCAAAGTCAAACTGGGGAGGATGGTCCCCATCCCAATTTTGATCTTCTAAGATGCTCTACACCTTCCTTCCTCTCTCTTTCTTTCTCTTTTTTTCCTTAGGAAGGAAACCATTTTCAAATAAAGCACTGGACACCAGCCACTTATTTGTTTTGCTAAGAAGTCTAATGCCACTGGCATTATTGGAAAAACACCGTCCATCTGTACGCAGTAATGGTTGCTGCTCTTTTTGTACTGATCCAAAATTTTCCTCACCTTGCTTTTACCCCACTTTCCCATAGAAAGGTATTCATCAGCTAACAAAAGTACAAATACAGGAACAAGCTTCTTTCTGAATTTGAACTAAAATGGCCTTAACCAAGCAGTGCTTCAGGGAATGGCCTTAATATTTTATCACAAGTGTGGAATGCTAAGCACCGAAGTAACTGAGATGAAAATATCTTTGTTAAAATACCTTGAGGAAAAACTGTGGCCAACCTTGCCCCCATCCCCCCCAGAGCAATGGGTAAGCCACATTCATCTATCAACATTTCATAGTGCTTTGAATCAATTAGGGCCACACATAACCATTTCCATTTTGCCTCCCAATCATCAGCTGGTAAACTCAATAGTACTTTCTTGACTTGCACAGTCTGAGGATCTGAATTATTATTCATAAATTTGTATAGATATTCTTTCAGGCTGAGACTGAAAACATGCACTTACAAGTGGTATCACAGTCTCTCTCAATCGTCATCAACTTTTTCTAAAGTAAAAGGCTATGTACTAGGATTCCAACTCATCTCAACTGTAGGACATCAGTTTATGGAAGGTTATTATAGGCAGTAAAAGTTGCCTTTTGCTATTCAGTCTAGGATGGGATAATGAGGTAGATCAACTCTGAGGGAATAATCCATGGGGAAATTCTTCATGTGCTAGTCTTATTAAATGACATGGAGCTACTCAACAGCTTTAATTACAGTTACACTTGTTCCTAAAATTATTATCCACATTACTAAAATGTGTGTAAAAATGAGAGAATGAGAGAGAGAGAGAGAGAGAGCATGAAGGAAAGAGAATCTTCAGCAAGTAAGACAAGGAACAAGTTTACTGCAAAAATCAATACCAAAAGTTCATTAAAGATATAAGATTACATCGGAGCTTTTCTGCTGGATGGCAAAATTAATCTAGAACAGGAATCCTTCTATTGTATTGTTTTTCTCATGCAGGAAGAAGTAATAACCAGCTTGGCAAGTCAGAGTCCATTTATGGCTGGCCAAGTTTTCAATAAGAAGACTGTCAGTTGTGGTATAATGACTTAACCATGAGGAGCAGCTGCCCCCAATCCATTTGCCCCCAGTAAGAACTAAAAGGCTAAATAAAAGGCTATGGAGAAGAGATGGGTTTTGAAGGAAGAAAGAAAGAAAGAAAGAAAGAAAGAAAGAGAAGCAGCCTTAAATCTGGTTTTAGAGGCATTGGGCAAATTGAATTGAATGGACAGAAACATTTAATATTACAAAATATATGCAGGCAGAAGAGGATTGGAGAGTTGGAGAAAAAGCCATAGGCAATTATATAAAGGGAAATCGGCACAAGACATCTTAGGTGGAACATTAAATTTGTTTATCCTGTTCCTATTCATTTTGTTGAACTTTCACAAGAAAATTCCCTATAGCTTAAGTTCATTAATTCTTATCTCTTAATATAAATCTTTACCCAATTGATGCTCAGTGTGAGGTTGTGTGACTGCTCATATTCCTGCATTTGTGGGCAAGAACACGGGCACAGCTATAATTCTTTTTATATCCATGGATACATTATGTAAAGAGGGATTCTGTTTCCTTTGACCTGTAGGGATGTAAATGTGACATCTGACTATAACTTTAAATCAATCCCAATATGCCAGGTTTCAAAGAGGATTTACTTTTTTTAGAACCATTAAGATTAAATCCTGATATACTTCTTCAGCTGGTGCCATTCAGCCTGAGGATTCTGGGATATCAGAAGGTTGCCCTCATTATGACTACTTCTGAAAACTCTTGAAAAGCATGATTATTTCTAGTCAACAGCAAAAGTTTCATTTAGTTCCTTCTGCAAAATCAGTAACATCATGGGTGTGAGTTTGTACTCTTGCAGCAACTTTGTATACAGTTTGTTCAGTACAGTTACTCTGGATAGAATTAAGGGAAGGAGTGCTGAATATAAATACCCATTACCCAATTGGTACTAAAAAATTAATAAGAGAACTTTGACAAAATATGTATGTGATTTGTTTCAAATGACTATGCAAATACAGTATCTTCTTCACTGCTACTATAGGAAAATCTCTTTTGAGTATTCTCTATGATGGTCCAACTTTTCACTTCACTTTCCTTTTCCTGCTTTTCCTTCTTGAGGTTTGACTGTTTGCACTGTTTCCCAACCCACTTTTTCGGTCTTCCTTTGTTTCTCTGAGATAAAAAAAAAAATCTCAAATCTCCAATTGTTTGTTTCTCTCTTTACTACAATCCTCATTAGACTACACCTCTAAGGGCTTTTTGGGTAGACTTGGCTCCCAAATTTCAAACCCTCTCAAGAAAGTTATAAAATCTCAGAAGTAAGGAAGGAAGAAAATTGGAATTATTACAGTAATAATTTTGAAGTTTACTCCTGCAAAATCTGTTAGGCATCAATCTAAACTCTCTCCCTCAGATTCTGTTACCTCATCCTGTAACACTGCAACTTAACACTACATAGGTTTCTGTCCAACCTGAGTATTTTCTGGGCATGAAATGCTGATGTGAGAAATTTAATGGTTCATATTGGAAAAGTGAGCAAAAAAGAAATCTTAAATTCAACAATTTAAAAACTTTAAGGATTAGTAATTCTGTCCTGCTTCTTGAAAATCAGTAAGAAAAGCTCCTACTGATTTCAGAGAGAACATTACATTAAGGAAAACGAAGAGAATTTGAAAAGCTGTAATTCCTCGTTGTCAGCATTTACAAAGAATAAAAATCTTTGCAATGGGGCTATAAAGCTTTTCCTTCCAAAAATTGTGATAATGACCAATAATTCCATCTCAGTGAGTAATGAGATTGCTGGCTTTTGTTGAAAGCTAATAGAAGCAAAGTGTTCAGCTGCCATACAGTGCCTTTTACAACCTATTTTCCCAGAATGCTTAATGTGGAGTTGAATTTACCTCACTATTACCTGAAGTGACAGATAAAATATAGAAATGCTAATTTTGCTGGCTCCAAACAACAGGGCATATAAGGATATACAAGGAATGAATAAACTAGGTTTATAGGGAGATCAAAACAATACACATGTGATGTGCTTAATTTACCATGTATTTGAGTAAATAATTAATTTTAGTCTCTTTTTATGTTTCTACCTTTAAAATGAAGATGCTATGGGCTCTGAATTCAAAATTCTGATGTGTGGAGTTTTAGTTTTTCTCCATTACTCATGTAACCTTGCTATTGAGAAGAGACCAATATACAGTACATCTGACCAGTGGTGAAATTCAGCTGGATCACACCACATCGCCCAAACCAGTAGTAGAGATTTGAAATTGGCCCCACTCACCTGCCCCTGCCCTTATCTTCCTTATACAGCTTTGGTTTTTTTCTTACTTACCTGAATCAGCTGTTTGGAGCATCTACGGACGCTTCCTGATGATCCCCGCTGCCTCTAAAAGCAGTTTAAAGAGCCGCGCTGCAGTGCATTTGGCGCACATGCGTGAGCACTGAACCAGTAGCAAAACTGGTCAGATTCCACCCCTGCATCTGACTGATTTTCAATGTCTGTGGATATTCTCAATCATCCAGGTCATTGTTGCCTGAAGAACTTCTTGAATGAGAAATGAAAGGTTTTCAAAGAAAAAAACCCAAGAAAGTTCAGTTGCTTTTTTGAAAAAGCACCTTTGGGAGACCAATTCTCAAATGCCCTTGCATTGCATGGAAAAATGGATGTGAAGTCTTATTTAATAAAGGCAAGGGACATTTTTACCTTGACTTGACTGAAATACAGTAAATAGTTTTTGTATTTTTGTTGAAAGAGGGGGTGAAAATATGGAGACAATACCATGCAGAAACCAAAACAGCAGAGAAGCTGTAGATCAAAGAATATAAAACTATCTTGCAAAGTATATTTTGTCCGGCACATTTGCTTTTCAGTACTATATCTCTGATTTTCAGTGGGGATGCAATCTTAATACGGTGTAATGAAAATAAATTAAGGGGCTTCTGTATTGTTTAAAGTGTTGCCAATGGCATGAAGTGTACCCTTTAAAAAAGATACACCATAGAATGAAACAGAGAAGGGGAAGGCAGGCAAGCAATGAAGGCACCTATTAAATATATTGCTATGATATTTTGTTACATTATTAAAATGACTTATAGAGAGTCCTGAACAACATCAACAACTCCTTGTCCTCCTCCTTTGTATATTTCTACTTTGTATAACTTAAGGGGGCTTCCATAATATTCCCACCTTCTCTTTTTTCCAATCCTGTGAACTGAGCTGGGCTGAAATTTAGGAACTTGTCCAGAGTATTTCAGTGGAAATTAGGGATCAAAGTTCTCATTTTTAATTTAGAATAAAGTCAAACAGTAAACAGTTGCTTGCATCCCTCTCCACTTATGATCATATTAACGAATGAGCATTGACAAATTTGTTGAAGTACCCAGAATTCTTGCCACTTCCTGTTCAATTGGAAGCTGTTTTCTGAAGTTCTTTGTGCCTTTATGGTTTGTTCTGAATATACCTTTACTCTATAAATACCTTAATACCTTTACTTCTGTTCAGAAGAATGTTAGATCTTTGCACCTAAGACAGCACTTATAAATCTGTCCATCCACTCACCCACCCATATCTGTCTTTCCATCCATCCATCCATCCATCCCTCCATCCATCCATCCTACAAAGAAATGGTGGTAAATTGTATGGCTGGAATATATTCTTAACCCAGAATTTCCTAAATTAACTCAGAATTTAATTCCAATATAATTATATTCTTTAAAAAAGAACTTGGCCCTTGATTCCATGTAAAACTGTAATAGGATGGCATGGTTTGAAAGAGGCAGTTAAACTGTTGTAATTAATATTCTGTGTATACAGTTTCCTTAAATTGGCATCTCATTCTGGAGAAATCTGAGTATTTGCAAAATTTCAATTTTTCTTCTTATGAAATTTATAATCTCCGCCCCCACAAAAAAAGAAAAGAAAAATACAATCAAGCAAATCCAGATTTTTATGTATACAGAAACTGCCCTATAAGTAAAAACAGTGACAAATTCTTCATTTCTATGCATCAAAAAGCTGAACAGATTAAGAAGAAACTCAGAAAGCTTTCTGTAGAGAAGCAATGGGACTCTAATAACCATAAGACCGTGTAAGCACCCAAGTGGGCTATCAGACTCTCCCAGAAGAGTATCGACTAAGCAGAAGTTTTCCTGAAACTTAACTAACAAGGCTAGGAATTACATCTTTCCTGCTATTTTGAAGCAGTCACCATTGCAAATTATGAGTGGAGACTGTTCTATGCTTGTTTTTACATAATGAAGCTTGTCTTTCTCTTCTCAAACTTGCTCATAAGTGCCCACTGCATGTTTATGTTCACTGCATCCTTATTATGAAAATCTCTTGACACTTAAAAAAAAAAAGCTCTGACAGTGGATCCTGATGATCTGGAAACAAAAGCAGGTCCAATAATATTTTGTACGCATAGTATACCTGTGGACATATACATCTGCTGAAATTACTCTTTTTGTTTCAAACAATTCCTATAAAACCAGAAAAAAATATTTTGAGGCGCAAAATAAAATAATCTTGAAATATATTTGGCAAGAGAAAAGAGCAAGAATAGGAATGAAAATGCTACAATAATCCAAAGAAAATGGAGGTTTTGGGTTGCCAGACTCGGAGCTTTATTACTAGGCTTCTGCACTTACTTGGCTGAAAGACTGAATAAATCAGAGGCATAGAAGGATATTACTGTTGGAGGGACATGACCTTCAACTGGGGTGGCATGCCTTTTTGTGGTATGGAAAAAAAAATAAAACACATAGATACTTTCAAAGACACTATGTAAGAAATTCTCTTTTTCTAATATGGGAAAAAATCAAAGCAAAAAATTATATGGAAATAGCAGTCTGGCTTTCCACAATGGAAGCACTTATACACCCAAATGTTATCAACTTGAAAAAAATTCTAACGTATAAACAAAGACATTTTAAATGAAGAAGCGGAACTTAGATCTAAACAGGAACTGTAGAAACAAGGGGTGGACTTAGCACGGTGACCACACCTGCAAATACAATCAAGGTATGAGAAAAATATAAAGACATGTGATTTCTACAAAGAACCAACAACACTAGATCAGATATTCCTAGGAATGGATGAAAAATTAATGAAGAAAATATAATCTACTAAACAATGATAGTGTGGGGAAAAAAACTTTGGCTATACTATAGAGTTAGCTAAATGGCACAAATTCTGGGCTAGAAACCATAAATTGACAATGGCAACTACCTATAAGGAAAACCTGTACAAAAAGTTTTACATACAGGTGACATATGCCATCAGCAAATTTAGCAAAGATGTTTAAAAACATGTCCACTAAATGTTGGAAATATAATCAGATACTAGGCTCTTATTATCAAATGTGGTGGACATATCCAAAGGCAAAAAAAATAAAATAAATCTGAATGAAAATATATACATGGCTAGAAAAAACGATAAAGCAACATATAGACTTAATACCAGAAATATTTTTGTTAGGTATAATACTAGAAAATTACAACAAAGGGAATATATATTTAATATTACATATGTTGACAGCAGGAAAAATTACAGTTGCACAATATTGGAAAAATGAGGACACCCCTGAAGATGAGAATATAAGTCAAAAGATACTTGACTGTGCAGACATGGATAGATTGACATTAAAATTAAAGGGTAATGAAGAAACAGAATATTTTTCAACATGGGATTTGTTTTATCAGTTGTTAGATAATAGAAGTAGAAATTAGAAGATAAAAGGTTATTATTATGTATAAGTAAATGATGAAAAATTATTATGTATAAGTAAATAATATATTATTATGATTGATTATTATTATGCATAAGTAAAGCATATATTATTACTATGACTATCATTGTTATCAGCATTAGCACCATTATTATTAATATCAGCCTGTTTAAGCAAATTGACTCAAACAATGCACCGTTTAATAAGCACTTATATTGATTAAAAGAAAAAAAAGCATAAACAAAATATTAAAAAAATTATACACATAGTATACCTGTGGCCATAGACGTAATCTTCAGCTTGTGACCATTTATTTAATAAGTGTTCAGAATTACAATCGTGCTAAAAAAAAGTGACTAATGATCAGTCTTTGCACTATGTTTCAGCTTCCCCACAGACCTGAGATAAAAATTCAGGGATTTGGCAATTATCATATATATATATATATATAAGATGGTTGCAGCATTCCAAGATCATTTGCTCACCATATGCAACCTTCCCAGCCGGCTTCCACCAAGAAAATCAGTAAAATCAGGTGTGAGTCACTTAAAGATCCTATCATTTAGTAATGGAAGTTCCTGTTGAGGTTATAAGTTGAGGACTGCCTGTATATATGAAGAACAGAACCCAGTTGTGCAGTTTTTTTTCCTGTTGTACTGTTTAACCTTGTGACACAAAACTGGCTTTGCAGTCCCCATCTGGTGGTACAAAATCTGTCAGCTGTAAAGGATCAGGACTCTATGTTAATATCAGAAAGATTTATAATTCATTATTCACAAGAATCTAGTCAACTAAAGTTCAAAACTGAATCAATGCCAGATAAGGTTCAATAAAATTCAAGTGGGGTTGGACTTGGATCGTTTGTGGCAACATAAGGACTCTAAGCTGATGACACATTTAACTTTA
>JAEANM010011051.1:0-15473 GCA_017656035.1 Myanophis thanlyinensis
CACAGTCATCCATAACCAAAGTATACAGTTTATTGATATTGCTGTACCAGGAGATGCCAGAGTTGAAGAAAAAGAACTAGAAAAAAATCACAAAATATCATGACTTGGCCATCAAAACCACCCAATTATGGATATAATGTGACAGTGATACCCATTGTCATTGGGGCATTTGGCACCATGTCCAACAATTTTACACAGTACATGAAGAAATTGCAGCTTCCTGCAAATGACACCAGCAGAACTACAAAAAACTGTGCTACTTGGAACAACATACATTTTGAGAAGGTACTTGGTCAATATCTAGAATGCTGGCAGCAACCTGTATCAACTATCAATGCCAGTCAATAATGTGACACGTTTTTAAATGTTCAGTTGACTGAGTTTCATGTTTAATGAATAAAGTATATAATAATAATAGTTGGCATTATGAAATGACATGAACAGTGTTATGTCTAAGCAGTATGAAAATTTTATCTATGGAAGTGATGTTATCATTGAAGTTTTACATCTTCCCAACTTTGCAAAAAAATCATGCTAGTTGGAATTGCCTATGTACTCAGACACTACTTTAATAGCTCTTAGGTCATTGATTAGGATTTGAACTGTGAAGTTTTTACCATTTCCAGACTGTGAATTGAATTGAAGATTAAATCAATGAATCATTCTTATCATCATCAGCAGCAGCAACAGAACCACCACCAGCAGCATCTTGGGTGTAATTCCCAAAACCACAGAGCACCATTTGCACACCATTGGCACTGACAAATTATCCCATTGGTTAATTGCAGAAGTCAGCTTTACTGGGCACAGTTTCCATTCTGTGACAATATCTGTAACACCATCAAACATTCTCATGTGCCTATCCCAGATCTTTGCTAAGGATTCGATGCCAAGCCCAGTCTGAACATCTGGCAGACTGTGTGATTATCAATAATAATAATAATAACAACAGCAACAACAATGATAATAAGAATGCAACCTCAAAGTTTTGAGAAGATAATTGGTCGATACCTAGGATGCTGGCAGCAACCCATATCAGCCATCAGCACCAGTCAATAATATTTGTGATACATTTTTAAATATTCTGTTGACTGAGTTTCATGTTTAATGAATAAAGTATAATAATAATGCAATCCCAAAACAAGTGGGAACATATTTGAACACCATTGGCACTGACAAAAACCACCATCAGTCAATTGCAAAATGCATTTTTTTGGGACAGCAGTCAAATTTTTATGAGTCAAACTTGATGTTCTGTAGTAGGGGATATGTGACTATATTTAAAATTAACCATGCTTTGCTTTCCATTAAATTAGAAAATCCAAACCTAATGTCAGGGTTCCACACAACATCAACAATGCAATCAGAACTCCAAAAAGACAAAGTCCAAGGAATAAGATTTTATTGAAGACATTGTTCTGGTACGGTCTGTAAAAACCCCAAATCTAAAGATTCCCAGGCTTTCTCCACCCAAGTAAAACTGAAAGTTCCACCCCAGTAATTATCACATGTTAATTTCCCTCCAACCATTTTAAAAAGAGATCCAATGACCTCTTAAGACACTCCCCATCACAGGTGTGAAATGTCCAGAGAAAGTTCTCATGAGAATCAGATGTAAAAGAATGAAAACAAGATAACAATTCCAAGTTGCCATTTCCAACTCCCCCTTTGCCCTCTCAGCGACCTTGCAATAGAAAAAGAGTAAATGTGTCAAGATCTAAATGGCCCTGAATTTTACTATATAAAATGGCCAATATAGTACAGCAGAACCTCCCCCAATAAAATGTTCTTCTGGATCTTGACACCTGCTGCCCATCATAACTGTTAGCTGATTGCATGATATAGTAGTTATAGTTCTTAAATAACAATGGAATTCATGTAATGATCACTATTCTTGCTGTACTGTAATTCACAGTCTAAACTTCTATTTACTATCTGTAGACTTCTAAATTATTCCCTTGGTGTTGCTGTTCATTGATCACTGGAAATGAAAATGGCAAGAAAACTAGTGGAACATGATTTGCAACATTTTTAACATTTATGGATTTCTTGGAAAGACTAGAGAATCAACCTGTCACTACTCTTTTGATTGGAATGGTCTAGCAAGACATGGATTAGCCATCTTCTCAATGATTTAACTATTGAAAATGCTACTCTTTGACTGTATATTTTTCCTTAATTACTAACAGATAACAATGAGGAGACTTAAACACATAGAAGTTGGATATTTCTTCCTCTCTGAGATGTTTATGATCTCAACCTTTATTCAATTTTAAAAAAAATGACTGTGATTGTTTGATGATGTGCCATTAAGTTATTTTCAGTTATCAGGATAATATCATCAGCATAGTGCAGGTTATTGATGTTTCTTCCTCCAGTTTTAAAATTATGCTAATCTTCTTTCAATACAGTTTCCCTTGAAATATATTCACCTTTCTAATCCATCTTCCCTTAATATATATTCAGCATATATGCTGAACAAAGGAGGAAAGAAAATATAGCTTTGTCTTACTTTGCCACCTTGCAGCTAGTCCATTTTGTCAAGTTCAGTCCATACTGTACTTGTATATGAAGACAATGAGATGTTCTGGGATTCCTATTTTTCTGAACACTTTCCACAGTTTGATGTGATTAATACAGTCAAAGGCGATTCCATAACTGATGCAGCATACACTGATATTTTTTTGTGTACTTTTGGCTTTCTCAATTATCCAGTGTGAATCAATAATAATGTCTTCTGTTCGTCAGCTTTTTCTAAAGCCAACTTGAATATGTGGTATCTCTTTTTCCTTATATATAGGCTCTAATCTGCATTGGATGATTCTAAGCATCATTTTCCCAACATGAAATTAAGGATATTGTAGAATAGTTTGCTGTGTTACCTCTCTCTCTATTCTGGAATGTAGTTGAACTATTTCAATTGGTTGGCCATTGTGTTGCCTTTCAGATTTGCTGACAAAGTTTGTTTAGAATCTTGACGTTCTTTTTCTGTTACTTTAGTAGGCACCATCCATTCCTGTAGCCTTCTGACTTAATAATTAATAAACTGCTAATAGAACTTCATATTCTAGAGGTTTAAGTAGGTAAGGGATATCATCTAAGGTATCTTGGATGCTAACATATCTACTGTATAATGTTTCAATATACTCCTTGCATTTTCCTTTACACTGGTCATTATTTGTCCATCGGAATTATATAGCATACCAATTCAAGGTTGGAACCTCCTTCTGAATTCAGTTTTACTTCAGTTGTAATTATGTTCAGCTCTAAACTCTTCACAAGTATTTTCTATTAAGGAAAGGCATCAGTACCAAAAAAAAAACATTTTTTCTGTATCTTTTGGTGATGTATCTATAAGAAATGCTGTAGCAAGAACTTGGAAGAAAATTTGTTGGCATACTCTTACAAAGGTAGTTTGAAAAATATAGCTATAGCTTTTCACATTATAGTTTGCTATTTAGTTTTTTTTTTTTTTTTTAAGAAATAACCATTTGGCCTGCTTATGATAATATAGGAGAATTCAGAAGGGAAATTAAAGACATTTGATTTTTTGAAGTATTTTCAAAGCAAAATCCTAGTACCGTGGGGTAGATTTAGTTGGAACCCTTTTTCTTTCTCTCTTATTACAATCTTGCAGAACTCCCCAACTGCCTTTGAGAGATTTTTTTTCTAGATGATTTTAGCACCAGAGGCACTGGGATCCTGTTTTTGGAAAGAGCTAAATACCCTTTCAGGCTTTCTATAGATTTGTTTGTTTGTTTTCATTTATTATTATTTTTTTATAAATAACTCAAGGTAGCAAATATAACTAATACTTCTTCCTCCTCCTCCTAATTACCTTTAGCTTGTGACTACTATTTAAGTTTTGGCAAATCAGCTGAAAAGTAATTTCTACATTTAAATTAACCAAATTTGATCTTCTTGTGTAGACTTTTTAAATTATCCTTAATATCACAGATCTACAGTATTTGCAAAACAGCATTAAAATGATTCACATTGATATATACCAGCTATTGAATCTATTCCTTTAAAACACAAAAAAAATGATTAAGTCAGAAGGTAGTCACAAATGTAATTGTTTCTTCAGAAGTATGCAAATTGAATTAGTTTTCCTTTTTCTTTCATTAATATTCAATCAAAATATTTTGTTTTGAATGTTAACTAAATTGGAAATAAATCACTTTCTTTCTAACAGAAATGTCAGAAGAGCCACACTGGAAATCTGGTCCAGGAATAAAATCAGTTTCATCTCTACAGATGTTAGCTATTTAGTATTTCAACCTGTACACACTTATGCTGGAGTAAATCATACAATAACTTGTCCCAATCATTCAGCATCTTCAGGAATCAAAAAGAGAAATTTTAAGTATGTTAACATGAATATGAGAACATTTCTCAAAACACCAGTCTTGCATTTTTATTGCCTTAATAGAAATCCTATCAGGAAAAATTAACCCTTAACTATAAATTATCCTAACTATAAATAGGCAGAATTCAATGGCTTTTAGTTTTAACAACTCTACAGTTTAAATATATCCAGTATAAGAAAGACACTTGTACCCCTTTGATACTATCTTCATGCTAACACAGCCTACAGTATATAGTAATTATTATACAATAATTACTGATAACAGACCAAAATTTTAGCAGGAGCTAGGGGAGAAAAATGCTGCTATTCTTTGAGCTATAAGGTCAGGAGCCCTCTGTCTCTCTTTGTTCATATCAACTCAATGAGATTTGGTCTTCTGGTGTTTTGAAGAATAATTCTACTTTCTTTTGGAACATTTCAACATTAATGTATGCTTTGATGCTGTTTTTCTAAGGGAGTACAATTCACAAAGACACATAATCCTTTGCTACAATGGATTTCTGTGATGTTTCAAGACCACAGCACTTCTTAGTTCCATTTGCTACACATAGGCAGTAAAGTCCTTCTTGTATTTTTTTCAGAGTAAAAATATCCTCTTATTTCTAAAATAATAGTGGTTTTCAGAAGACTGTATAGCTGTTAAGCATAACTAATGTAATTTACTTTGCTTAATGTCAAACATGAACTCATACTACAACAGAAGTACTCTAAATGTCAACACAAATCAATTTTGCAAATGTCAGTCCGACATTAATGAAAACCCAGCTCTCTTGTGAAGGACGCCTTCCTAATTCTTAATAAATGTTACAGCAGTTTACATCATAACTATTTTATACCACAGGAAATATTTGCAGCTGCATTCTGATTAGAACATTGGTTCTGATACATTCAGATAAATAATTTACAAGACTACACATCTTAATGATATAGAAAAAATGGCAAACACATGTAATAGACTCATAATACACTATCTTTAAAAGAAGCTGTATATTGTTTTACATAAAAATTAACAAATTCAAAGAAATACTGAGATTATAAACACAGAAATAAAATCCAACCAAACAAACAAATAAAAAAAATACAAACTCATGTTCCAAAGCTATGAAAAATACAAACTCATGTCCCAAAGCTAGTGAAGACTGATTAGGACGATTCTAATTCTTTGTATCAACTTTAGACATTTTATTTGATAATTTTAAGAATTTCCAAAATTGTTTTAAAAGTTTTAATTAAAAATAGATTTCAGAGAAACTAATTGATTATTTGTTATTAAGTCAGAGTTGACTCATAGCAATTACATAGACAAATTTTCTCCATAACCTGAGCTTTCAGATCAATTTACTTACCAAATTTCTCTACCACCCATCTTGCCTGTGTGACTCTGAATGCATAGCAAATAAATCCATAAAATCATATAAAAGCCATCATTAAGACAGAGTTTAAAAGAACACTTGATAAAGTTATGTTAGAGAGAGTGCTGTCAGTCCACTAACCATTGCCTGGGTTATATATTGTACTCTTAGACATCATGTCAGATGCCAGAACCAGGTCTTGAGACTTTTCTAGAAGGCCAGAAGAGTGACTGCTTCTGTAACAGAGTTGATCCACATTGTTACTGTTCTACTTGCTATTATTATTCATTTATCTTCCCTCCTATAACATTAGAACCTTCTTCAGAGAGCTAGATCTTTGGGTCAAGAGTAGAATAATTTTAATCTAGTCATTTGCATCTCAAGTGAGAACTCTTGATTAATCTGTTTGATGACTCATAGATTTGCTTTCTTCACTTCCCACAGTATTCTCTGGAGTCTTCCCCAGCACAAATGTTCAAAAGTCTCCATACTCTTCCTATCCTGCTTCTTTAAATCCAACTTTTGCTTTTGCTTTCACACAGTGTCACAGGAAATACTGTGACTTGCACAGTTGAGTTCTTTATATTTATAGACACAAGTTCTCTTTTTTAAGGTGTTCATGCTAGTCTGTGCATATTTCTTACTGCTTGTTCCTTTATTGTCTTAGGTTGGTCCTAAAAGGCAGAAGCTATGCACCACTGTGGTATCATTATTCTCAATCTTAAGGCTGGTTGTTCTACTGATTGTCATTAGTTTGATCTTTATATTTAATTTTAGTCTCATGTTTTCACTTTGCTCCTTGACTTTATTAACAGATCTTGCAAATCCTTTGCATTTTCAACTATCAAGGTAGTATCATCAGCCTAATGTTACTACCTAATGTTTGCCCCCTTCTGCTTATCTCTTCACCTGTTCAGATATGTATGTAACTAGATAGTTTGATAAGAATAAGAGTTATCCTTGTTTTTGGGAAGATTCAATGCAAATGAAAGCCAACATCAGCTACAAAACTGGGGAAATTTTCATATTGTTGTATATATAATAATATACTTGTAGTTGAACCCTGCTTCTTTCTTGTATATCAGATTTTAAATTTAAAAATAATAATAATAAAGATAGTATCATCAGCCTAGTACAGTTTATTGATGCTTCTTCCTAAACCCAGAAAATAATCATTTATATTTATTTTTTATAACATTTTTTAAAAAAATTATTCTTAAATCCCAACTTATTGTTGCATGTACAGCATGTTATCTGGGCATCTTTTAGTACATTAATTATATCACATACCATTAATCATTTTGGTACAAATTCATATTGATCTCTTCAATTCCATTATTATTCTTATTTTTATTAACAATGCTCACCTTAAATATACTCATCTCTTTTAAATATACAAAAATCCACATTTCAACCTTGTACCAAGTCTTATTATCAAATTTTCTATTCATCTCTAACCTTTTAAGAATATTCTAATAATTATAACAACAATGATACATCTTTTCCTAATTAGTGCTGTATTGTTTTTATACCATTCCTCTGTTTATGCATATAAAATCTGTCTATACAAATTTGATATTATTACTCACCACCACATTTCTTATGTTGGCCATTTTTCCATCCCTTGATTTATATTACAAGCGTGTATTAACATTATATATATTCTTATCCATTCTATAACACAGTAACCATAATTCATTCCTTTATCATTATTTCTTGTTTATCATATGTGTTAATACAAATACATATTCAGAATCATATATATCCTCTTACATTTCTTGTACCATCCTTCTTTACTTCTCTAAATGTTTATTGTAAATATAGGTATTGATCTCACTATTTCCTACTTTCCCATCTAAAACATTTCTCTAATTTCATATTTCATAAGTACTATCCTTCAGAAACAATTAGGAATTATGTATTTAATGATATTGTTACCCTAACCTTCTGTCATTATTTCTTCTCTTTTATGTGCACCTCTGCCAATTTCTATCACTAGGAAAGTTTCCTACTAGCCACCATCCTTCCTTTTCCTTAGTTTCCTTTCCTCCTTTAATTGCTCATTTCTTAGCTTGTCTCCCATTTGCATATTTCCTCTTTAAATTTCTGGCTCTATTTTATCTAACTTATTTACTTGAAACTTTCCTCTCTCCCTTCTCCTTTCCTTGTATTTTAATTTTAGAATATCTACTCTTTTTCTCCTCTCTTTCCCTCATGAGACTGACTGAGCTACTACTCCTTCCCTAGCTTTTCCCAAGTACTATTTCTCTGTTTAATTTCTTCCCTTTTTTCCCCTTTTGATATTGTGCCTCTTATATTTTTGTACTCTTTTTTGGATTTCTCTTTCTACTTTTACACCCATGCTTTTATTTGATTCCACCTCTTTTGGAATGTTTTGCTTTTCCTTGCTTTCCTTCTTCCCTTGAAATATTTTCCCATTTTTTGATCCATAATCTCCATCTTATTCTTTAAGTCTTTACATTCTGTTCTCATCATAGTCCATGTTTCCCATAGTGACAACACCAAATCCTTGCAACTGTCCATTTCTTCCTGGTGGAGCATTTGTGAATTCTTATGTCTCTGTTCATTTGTGATCCAACTCCATGTAAGTCAATATTTCCAATACTTAATCCAGTCTCCTGTTTTAAAGACACATTCTCCTATTTTTAAATTGTGCTTCTCATTTCTTCCATCCAATCAAACCAAATCGAAACCAATATATATATTTTTCTCCTCCTCCTGCTCTTCAGCCTCTTTTAAAATTTCAATTTGCTGTATAATCCTGTTAAATTTCAACCTTTCTTCTACTTGTTTAACTGCAATATGCTCCTCTGATCAGCAGATGGCACTGCAGGCTCCAATTTACAGTCACATTCTAGCTTGAAATGTCCTTTGTTGCAAAATAAATTATTTTAAATCCGTTGTTCCACCATCCTAACAATGCCCAACAAGAAGTCTTTCAGGTTAAAAAACCAATTTTTATCTTTTATTTATAAATCCTTTGATGCTCTCTCCCTTAATTTCCTTTTCCACTCAGCTTCTGCTTCAATTTTCAGCTCCCCCCCCAGTTCCTTTCACTGCTAAATCTCATGCAAGTAGTTTCATGATTTTTTTCTTTAAAAATAGTCTTTTGGGGTGAAATTAAAAAGAAAAGATTTTAGCTCTCATCCAGTTCCACAGCTGCTCACTGCTTTCACTCCTCCTGCACCAGTCTTAGATGGTGGATGGTTTGGTTATAGTCTCAGTCTTTGTGGTGGCCATTCCTGAACACTTCTTGATCTCACTGTGGCTGAGGGGACTTTCAGTCCAGGGATCCTCCGGGGGAATTGTGATTTCCCCATGACCGCTCTTGACACCCCTCTTTGCTTTGCTGCTCCTACAGAGCAGCTTTAGGCTCCATATGGAGTCCACAAGCAGGGGAAGACCAGCAGGAGATCAGAGCTATCCTTTCTCCCTGCTGCCGCTGACCAAAACCAGAAATGGAACCCCCATCATATACATTTATTCATAGGTTTGGTGCAAATATTCCACTTTCATAAAGCTTCTGAAAGTTGGGGTTCTTCCTTATTTATTCTGTTTTTAAGTTAAAATATAAAATACAAATACAAAACTTCAAAAAAACTTTCAAAAAGGAAAACACAGAGGAAAATAATATGTTTAGAAGACTTTAAATGAAAGATTTAAGATAATCGGATATCTGGAACTGAGCAGCAGAAGACAGAATTTGAAGTTGAATATAAAAATTATGAGCATGTAATTATTAAAATGTATAAAATTGCATTGAAGTTTAATATGAAAAAACCAAAACAAATGAAAGAATACATGATAAAATGAGCTAAGAACATAACATATTAATGAAACAGTGGGAAAAATATGTGGTTAAAAAAACTGAAATTCACCTTATGTTAGGACTTTGGTTAGAGCCTTGGAAAAAATATTTTTTCTATATGATTACTGCTGTAAGACAACTATGAGTAAACATGGAAAGACTGGAAATACCTACAATAGAGCAATGGTTGGTGAAAATGATAGAATTAGCCGAGATGACAAAATTAAGTATTAGAGAAAGATCAACAAAAATATTAATGATTAGAAACCACATGAATTATTTGCTGAAAAAAAAATGAACTAGGGATTTATGATTTTAAATATTAAAAATATGGAAAGAAGGGATGTAGGGTATGGAAAAAAGGAAAGTAGGAAACTATGAGGTAATCCCAGAGAAGAAGAATTAAAAATAAATGTATAACTCAGAATATCAGAAGCCATACCTTTTCCTCTTTTCTTTCTTTTCTCTTTCCCTTTCTATTTTTTTCTATTTTTTTCTCACTACTCACTATTTTTTCATATTTTTATTTTCTTACAACTTTTATTTATTTTTTTTCAAATAAAAATTATATACAAAAAAATCCAAACAAGATATGCCAAAGGTTTAACCATCTACAATTATTTTAATATAATAGACAATAATTTTGTGCCCATGTCTTCATATTTAAATCTGTTACTTTATATTTTATTCTGTATGCATGTGTTTTCTGGTAATATTATTAGAATGTTGAATTATTATTAGAATAATAATATCCAAAAGTTATCTTGGAGGTCTTATGCTTAAGTTTACTCCTTTAGTAGTTTATTTAAAAGTTTTCATAATATTAAAAATAGTAAAAGGAGTAAACTGTATTCTTAATTATTCTGCTTTGTTATATTAGAACAATTTGTTTTAATTTTCACTTTTCTACTGTACTTATTCTTTTTGAGATGGAAAGAAGTGGGAAGAGAAAAGAACATCTTACTGCCTAACATTTTTCCTTGGGGAAGAAAAGGCAAGGTGTCATGATATAACTTAAGTTAACTAGGGAGGGAAAAGTTGGACTTCAAAAAGGCAGATTTTAATGAACTCAGATGAAAGATGTGCAACCAACTATGGCTGAAAAATCTAAATAATAAATAACGGCAAAGTAGTTATGTAGATCCTGAAAAAATATGATACCAGGATCATAGATTCAACCAATTCTATTGAGAAGGAAAGACAGTAAAAGCTTTAAGAGGCCTGTACAGATGAATACTTAGTTTTCACTGACAAGTTGTGAAGGTTTTTTTTTTTTTTATGTATGAAGATTGCAAGAGGGACTAATAACTAAGGAAGAATATAGGTTGATAGTTCAAACCTCTAAGAGTGGAGTCAGGAAATCTATCATTCATAGCAGATGAATTGCCATGAATTGGCAAGAAATGCAAAATATAATAAGGAGGTTTGGGAATAGGACCAAGGTAAAATAAGAATCAAGGGGGTGTTAATCTGAAACACAGAGAAATAATAATAGGGAAAAGAGCAAAGGAAGGACCGCCACTAAATCTGTTTTTTTTTTTCCACAAAAACTTTGGTTAAGCAGAGAGAGAGATGTATCCCAGAAATGGTAAAAGGTTTCATATAATTCATTTTGCTGTCTTTAATACATTTAAGTCTCTAGATTCAGACAAATTATATCTCAGGATATTGAATGAACTAATAGAGCTATTGACTATTCAACATTCCTATAGAAGAATGAGGGGTAATATTAATCTACAAACATCTTATAAGCAATATTTAATAAATATCCAACATGGAAGTGGAGCAAGCTGGTTTTTTGTTGAAGTTAAGAGTAGAACAAAAACCAGTGAGTTTAAATTAAAATAAAGATATCCAGGTTGAATATTGGGATGATTTCCTGATACAAGCTGCTGTTAAATTATTGCATAATCTGCCTAGAATGCTATTTGTCTTCTCCTTTCTAGAAGAGACTTGAATCAGCTCTTTCATTCTTTGCTAAACTGGGCTCATTGGGAATTCAGCCTTCATGAATGCTCAGTTTTGGACTTGCACCAAATTGTGATCTACCAAGCTGAACACAATTCATTAACCATGTATGGAATGCAAAACTATCAGAAACTCAAGAAATCATCACTTTTTGCTACTTGCCTAGATTTGCAAATGTAAAGAGATGCTAAGTAATTCAAATCTATTCAGAAGCCAGCAACATAAAATTCAGTCATATTCATTATCAAGTAAGCAAATGCATTATTGCACACTGAAAAGTTTAAAAAAAAAGATTAGAACTTCATCCATTTTTTCAACTTTCAACAGATGTTTCCTATATCGTACACTCCATTTTGTATATATCCTAACTGCTACGTAAGCATCCTAACTGCTTTCAAGATTACAATCTTGAATCTCAAACTGACAAACTTGCTAAGAGAAAATCAAGATGGATTACAAAATATAGGTAAGTGCCTATCTTAAACATCTAATGATAATCATACAGGCACAACATTCAAAAGTTCTCTAAGCAGTCTTTTGCCATAAATACTTGATTTTACCCCTTTAAATGCAAATATGAGCATTCCACTGTTCTTCCAACTAAAATTCAGCAGGAAACCATTGAAAAATATTGGTACAGGTTCCCACAATTTTTTAGCATGGAATAAAAGAAAGCTGAAATTTTCAGCCTTGAACAGACTTCATATCAGTAGTGTAATTGAACCGGCTTCACTACTGGTTCGGTGCATGTGCGTGTGTGCACCAACCATGCTGCCATGTGGTACTTTAAACAAGAAAATTTCTGGAGGCTTCCCAACTGATTGGGAAGGCTGTGGGAACACACAGAACAGCTGTTTTGCACAACCCAGGTGAGTACAAAACTAAACATTTGAAGGCAATATAAGCAAGAAAAGAGCAAGGGTGGGAGGGAGGGAGGGAGGGCCCAAACATTGTCAGGAGTGGGTGGGTGGGGCCAAGTTTAATTGTTGCTACCAGTACGGCAGAACTGGTACATACTGGCTGAATTTCACCTCTGTTTCACATAGATATAAAAGTAGGATGGGAAAGTCAGAAAAATAATCAGAATTAAAATCAGAAAAAAATGAAAATGTAAATCAAATATGCCCTCTTTAATTATGTCATCATTCCCCTAACATCCTTTACTTGGCTACAGGGGAAAAAATGTGTCTGCAGACATCCAAAATTTTCCCATTCCTATATAACTATTCCCAACCCTAAACAACTAAATTTATAAAAATCTATTCGTCTGGTTAAGGTATGCAGCCTGAACTTTTGACAGTGATTCTGAACTATGAGTTGCTTCTTGACACTGAGATTGTATCTAGTGATGGATTTTATGCATTATAATCAGACCAACTCTTTTTTCTTCCACGCAATAAATCAGAAATTAAAATTTGATTTACTTCTTAGAAATTCCAGTGATGACCCTATTTGTGCTAACGTGAAGATGGCATCAGCTATATAACAACTTGAATTCTCAGACCACCTGTTCCATATCTTTACATTTGAAGTGGGAAAGAAGCAATTTTCTTTATATATATTATTTAGAAAGAGCATTTAAAGTGTTTTATTTCCATGCAATTCCTTTCACAAAACTCATCCCAAGATGAACTACAATGGAAGCAAGAGAAATGGAGGAAATTAATTTTACCACTTCTCTTTTTAATAACAATACACACTTTCAGTACATTTACACCTATGTAATATTAGCATTCATGTACATGCTTGTGTGGGATTGGAAAAAAAAAACATTTCATATTTTTCCTCTCTGCCCACTAGGAAATATTAAAATCAGCATGTCACACACTAGACTATTTATTTTCTTATTTTTAAGGTTGCAGTACAATATTTACAAATGCTATTTAATCTTTAACAAACTGCCTCAATTTCTCTATCCCATCACTGTGCTCAAGGGGAAAAATGGCAGGAAAAGCAGCCTGGTAGTATAAATGTATATTCACTAAGAAACATCTTTATAACTTACAGATTTACTTATATGAAGATATGCCATAAAGTTTCGACAATTTATTTGCTTAACCCACAGTGGGCAACCAACACACTTCCAATAAACAACAGTCAAGTCCCCTCAAACTGCTAATAGATGTTACAAGCAGGAAACAACAGAAAGCAAAATGTAAACCCTAAAAATGCCAAAAAAGGATTATATATAACAACAGTAGCCCAAATTTTACCTTCCCCTAAACCCCATACTGCCATTTTGCATCATATATCTCCTCAGTATGGTCCTCTTTTTTTTCCCATTTGAAATGTGTTTCTCTTAAGAATCGGCTAATTAAAAACTTTTCAAGAATCATAACAAATGTGTGATGAAAATCTTCTCTGGGCAAGTTTGTATTTAGCAATTTTTGAAATAGTTATTCTGGACTGGCCTTTGTCACTGTTCATGACATTTTAGTTTCATAGCATAACAATATCCATGATTATAGTAGTCAGTATTGCTTAATATACATTGTTACGACTTTGCTATTATTCAAAGGTAATTTATTTCACAGCATCTTCTGTGCCATCATCATTCTCAATAATGTAAGGTTATTGTAAGGCCATCTCCCCCCCCCTTTTTTTTTTCCATTGTTCCTCAAGAGATTAGCTGCAAAATATGCTGGAACTTGGAGAATCACTGTTAATTAATTACAATAGTTATGTGATTCCTGCTGACTCAGTATGCTGTATCTCCTCAACATATATTAATTCAGCAAGTCAGCAGTTAAACTTTCATTATGCTAATCAGTACCTTGAATATATTAATCAGAACTAAGAGACAACATTCCCCCTCCTTTCCCAAATTTTGATCAGGATCTTTTGTGTATTACTTAGTTTGTAGATTGCTATAATTTCTTTAGTAATTACATATGACTCCAGAAAAAGGTGAGAAAAACTGTGCTAGACAAGGCTCAAGATCTGATATTGCTTAAAATTTAATGTTACATATTTTATATAGTAGATGCAGTCAGGAATTAACAAGGAATGCATGAAGTAAATGGTTCTTTCTTCGATATAGCAAATAAGTAGAAGAAAATGAAGCAAACAGCACATGCTCTGTTTTTGGAATTACTTTTTGACATTTTCATTAACCAGACTTAATAAGCAATAAGAGAATGCTCTAAATAAAAATAAAAGTAGAGGCTGATTTAAGATTTCTATAAATGTCTGTCTTTTAAGTATTACATTGGCTGGGACATTAAGGGCATGAAATTAATCTCATGATTGTAAAGGAGAATGCCACTATATACAACAGGAGACTTTAATTGTAGAGGATGCTTTGAGTTTAACAAGACAGTAAAGGTAAATTATATCTATGTTGTTCCCAAAAAGCACGTTATCAGTGTTTAACATCTCTGTAGTGAGTATAGTGGGTTGCTTTTTTGATGGTATGTTAGTCTATAGTGGCTTGAAATCATGAGTCTCTTCCAACTAATACTTTTTAGTAAAAAACATAAAGCTCTATGAGTTGCAGCTCATTTCATCAGATGCGTAAATTGTAGGTTCCTTAACCTTATTAATAAAATGTGTTAGTTGAAAAAAGTCCTACCAGACTTCTGATGTCAAAATAGCTTATAGGATGCCAATGTGTGATATCTACACAGTTTGTTGAAATCCAGGGAATTGTACTGAAACAATTAATTCCCATGCCCAAGTCCTTTCACCTTTAGGTTCTTGAATATGATCACTTCATTTTATATGACTGATATGCCTATAGACAGTCAGAGACTGATAAATTATTATTGCACTCTATTTATGCACTGCAGTCAGGGAATGTTGTTCATATAGAATGAAGAATATATGTAGCATATACAATTATCTTAGCTGATTCATTGACATTAAATATTTATCTTCTTTTTTTTTATTTTTTTATTGATAATAACAACAAAACATAAACAAAAACAATAGAAACAATATTTCACCCTGTGCTATA